>JAIPRL010000316.1:0-64989 GCA_025469235.1 Pemphigus obesinymphae | reverse complement strand
GTAATATAGAACCCCTAAAATTTGTATATGTGACGTCCTCTTAAGTGTAACGATTAGTACTTTTCATTGGTTACGGCCTATATGGGCCTTTTGATCAAATCGCGGACTAGGCCTTTTGATGCCAGTCTGACACTGACTCCAAATACATTTAAAATGTACCTTCATATTTGAGTAATATTAAAATATATTATAATTCTTAAATTGGTATTTTAAATATACTACTTCTGAAAAAATATACATACATATATTTACATATATTTAGTAGTATTGTCAATACGTTTTAAACGTATATTTTGTAACAGTTTACCGAAACAACATTGATAAGAAAATCGAAAATGTAGTATTTTTCGATTCAATCACTTAGCTTTCAATCCTGTTGTCGACGCAGACATACAACACCAATCAAAAACTGGTCTCGTATTTCCTTCTCGTCTCGAAAACCGGCCGTCGTGATCCGATCAATCAAATTGTCGATGACTGTACCTCGTCCCTCATCTGTCGATCTACCAAATTTCGCGATCCTTCGCCACCATCCCTTTATCACATAATTTGTCAAGGACATTTGACCATCACTGATGGTTGGGGCGAAAGAACAAAGGAATGAAACAATCCATTAATCCCGATGAAAATTGTCCAAAAAATAATATTCGACGTTGTATTATCGTATACTATGACAGTGACAACAACCATGATGATGACTTCATGAAGGACATTATTATTATTTTAAATGGAATTTTTCTGCGAATACTTGCATTTAGTATCATTATGTTATCAGATATTGCTTTTTTTCGATATAAACCTCACCGAAATTGAATGTTTCCTCATTATAAAATAGTTTATCTACATGGTATGATAAAATTATTTGTATAACTAATATTTTTGTTGAAGTAAAAACTTCGCAAAATTAGAATACTCTATTTTCTATATTAGACTATAGATTTAGTTATAACTGTTTAATGATACTATTAACACAAAACATTCATAATACAGGAAAGTATTTATATTTTGGACATTTTTGTTTTTAGATATTTTTAATTTGACTATATTTATAAATATTTTAGTGGTTTTTATTATTTTCGCCTTTTTCAATGTACCTACTTTAATTAACCAACAAATTTTAATTTTTAAATGCTAATCCTTAGATATAATTTAAAAAACGTATTTAAATATTTTTTAAATTAATTTTGATGTTTATAATTTTTATTCAGTATTTTTCTTTGGATACAAATACAATGGATAACGAAATACACCCCTGTTGTGTTAAAATTTAATGATATTTGAAAAAAAAAGTTTTTTATTTAGTTATTAAAATGTTAAAAGTATAATAATTAAATGTTAAAATTAGTTATTACTCTGTGGAGAAGGTTAGAATGCCTGTCGCAGAAGTCGAATAATAATTGAGGTTGTGTCAGGTCGACAGCTGGCGTAAAAGTTGTCAAAATAGTATGAGTTCTAAAAATAATAGAGACGAGTTTTACCATCTCAGGTATTCGCGAGGAAAACGAGTGAGAGAAAATTACTTACCTACTTATGTAATGAGATATCCTAAGAGATGAGGTGACCAGAACCAGCCTGACAGTGTCTGTGATAGCCGTTCCATTAGTTATATGTGCTGGTCTACCCAAAGATCGTGATATCAATAGTGTATGGAATGCACTAAAGTGTATATTTTACCCAACGGGTTAGATTAGCATCTGAGTACACAGAATAGGTTCAAAGTGAGAGTACGTACGTAAAATATAGGAACAATGATAGGCAGACTCTAGGAATTAGCAGACGTTTTGAGAAGAAGGAATGTAAATATTTATTGTGTGCAAGAAACAAAATGGAAAGGGAAGAAAGCAAGGAAAATTGATGAAGGATATAGAATAATATATTCAGGAAAAACATGTACATGCAATGGTGTAGTATTGATATTAGATAAAGAAATGAAAGAAAAAGTGATAAAGGTGATTAGTAAAAGTGATAGGGTAATTTTGGTGAGAGTAATATTAGAAATAAGGTATTGAATATAGTAAGTGAATATGCTCTACAATTAGTGGGATGTGAAGAAAGTCAGAAAAAAAAAATTTTGACATGAGATGGATTAGTAAGCCAAGGAGAACAATGAATTGAGGGTATTCTAATTGGTGGGGATATGAATGGACATGTAGGCTGTGATAGAATAGATTATGATAGAGTGCTTCAAGGGTATGGGTTTCAAGAAAGGAATTAGTAATTGTAAACGCTTATTTTTGGAAGAGAGAACAGCATTATTAACCTATAAGAATGGAGGAAACAAATCACAAATTTATTATTTTATTTGGAAGAGAGATTTAAAACAGTGTAAGGACTGAAGGTAATCCCGGGAAAAAGTGTGATAACACAACATTGGTAATGGTTATGAATATTTGGTGTAGGATAAATAGAGTCCATAAAAAGAAAAATATAAATAAGAAACCAATGATTAGGTGGTAAGAATAATAAGTGAAAATGAAAAAGTATTTACAAAAAATTGAGATAGGGGTGTAGAACATGGAAGATAATATAAACGAAATGTGGGAAACTGTAGACGAGGGTGTTAAGAAGATTGTTAAGGAAGTCGTTGGCAAGAGTAGAGGTAATATGCCAAACGATAAGCAAACATAGTGGTGAACAGAAGAAGCTGAGAAGATAATATTAAAGAAAAATATACCGTTTATGAAATGTCAGAAAACCAGAAAAAGAGAGGATTGGGTAGAGTATAAAAGTTAATCTAAAGCAGTAAAAAGTGCAGTGTAAAAAACTAAAGCTAAATTAGGGAAATATGATGAGTTGTACGAGAAGTTAGGAATAAAAGAAGGGGAAAATACATGTACAGACTTTTTATTGAAAAATAATCTAGAGATTTTAAGAATATATAAAAGAGTGTATAAAAGATGAGATTAAGAGGATGTTAATAAAAGACAAAGAGGTGATAAGCAGATGGTAAGAATATTTTATTGAATTATTAAATTAAGTATTTATAAGAGAAGCAGTAGATCAAGTTAAGTGGAATTCGGTTATGGTGGATTTAATAAGGGTAAAGGAAGTATGGAGCTCTGTTAGAAAAATTAGAAAACGGTGGGACCGGATCGAGTACCAGTAGAAGTATGGAAATTATTAGGGAGTTGAAGTATAAGGTGGCTGACAAAGTTCTTTTATAAGGTACTAGTTGAAGGAAAAATTCTAGAATCGCAGAGATAGTGTTATATGGTATTAATATTTAAGAGTAAAGGATATGTATAGGAATGTGAAAATTATAGAGAGACAAAACTTATATAAGGCCATAGGGTAAAGTATCATGGTGTATACTGTTTGCAGATGATATAGTATTGATAGGAGAGAGTCCTGAGGCAATGAGTGGTTAACTTGTAGAGTGAAGGGAAAATCTTGAAAGTAAAGGACTAAGAATTAGTAACGGTAAAACAGAATATATTTTATAGTATGGTTTTAGTGAAAAGAAACGAAGAGGAAATAGGGAAAGGCACGAAATAAAATTGAGTAGGCATGTAGTGGGATAGGTTGAGAGGTTCAAGTTTTTAGAGTCCGTCCATTAAATAGAAAGGTGGGGGTTTCGAAGATCATATGTAACACAGGATTATGCGTGGATGAATGAAGTGGAGAGAAATGTCAGTGAGAAGCATCAGATATTTTTGTGACAAAAAAACCCCTATTGGGTTAAAAGGTAAATTTTATAAGACAATGATGAGTCCTGCACTGATGTATGGAACAGAATGTTGGGCAGTAGATAGGAAGATTGAACAGAGAATGAGTGTAGCTGAGTTGAGAATGTTAAGGTGGATGAGTGAAGTGACTAGAGGAGAAGACAAATTAAGGAATGAGTAATAAGAGGTAGTATAAGTAACTTTGATGGTTGAAAAAATAATAGGCAATAGATTGAAATAATTGTGGCATGTATGAAGAAGGAAAAAGACTTATAAATTAGGATTATTATTTAATTAAGGAAATGTATGTTGATGGTTAGAGGGAAAGAGGAAAACCAAAAAAGAGGTAGGGGTGTGATGGCAAAGAAGAAATTAGTTATAGAGTTATAGACACTATACATTTAAAATCTGTTCATTTTTAGATTAATGTATAATTAGGTAATTTTAATTTTATTACTGTTTAATGTAGTGCCAAAAAATAGCTAAACCTACTGGTTTTTAACAAACATTTCGTATTTTGACATACATACGACTACTAAAATATTCGCAAATGGAGTAAAACTAATAGTTCATAAAAACAAATTTTTCACAATAATATTCAATGTAAAGAACGTTTTATATTCAAAATAAAGATTTGTGTTTGAGTATTCTTGTTAGAAAATGTATCGATAATTAAATCATTTAATCAAATGATAATGCAGTAGACCAATAACATTTTAAGCAATTATCAAACAAAAATAATTCATCTAAACTTTTCCGATTCAACGTAGAAAACTATCTCTGGAATTGTTAGTACATGACTTTATTAAAATTATATATATATATATAAGTACATAAGAATTGAAAAATTTAACAAACTTTAATTATGGTATGTTTATGTGTTTTTCTATGTTAATCAATTACCATTAAAATGAGTAATCAGGTTTTTAAATTTTTGAAATTTTTTGAATTTTAATTCTTAAAATTCTGTCATTTTTGTTTACAATAATTATTTCATTAATTTCAATAATATTATAGGGTAATACGTATAATGGCATAGGTCTTATGAAGGGACCAAGTGCACTTGGATTTTTTGCATTAATCCGTATTTGGTAGTAAAAGTACTCTAAAACTACTTTGTATAAGTGTGATTATTATAATGATTAGGTAAGAATATAAATATAAAATATAAATCGTTATATTTTTCGCTGTTTTAGTAGTTATCGACTTTTAAAAATATAAAATATCGTAAAATCCTCGTTGGAATTTCTTTAGATTTAGCATTATCACCTTTTGCTGTACGAATAATACATATTTTTTTCTGTTCAGCTGTATTATATTGTTATAATAATAACAATCTAAATGAGATTTTCGCAATATTTAAACGTTGTGTAATAGTGATGCCGAGACACAGAGAAGGAAACCTTCACAAATCCATCTATAGCAACGGTTTGGGTGTTATAGCTTTAAATGAGATACACTTATCTCTATATTATGCTTTTATATAATGTGTGTATTCTATGAGACTCGTTTTTCTTGACGTAGTCGTTTTGATACGAAAAAAACGAAATTTTTTTAATGAGAAATCAAGAAAAACTTTTTAACTGAACAGCCAAATACCTAGAAGAAAATATTGTATCATATTCGATAAATCGGACAAGATGTAATATTTTATTTTAGTATGTGGGTAAAGACTGTATTTTTTGTAATATTTAGTCATATAACTGGTTTAATGGCAAAAGTATTGATTTCTAGTCATTTTTATAAGATCATTTGTACATCGTCTTGTTTCGTGTCAGTTAGCTATTTACAAAAATAAAATCCTACACAAGTATTTCGTCTATTTAATTACCTCGCTATTTTGTTTTGTAATAATACATTTTCTCTCTCAAGTATTATTGTCTTGAACGATTCCACATTGCAACTCTTCAACCTGTCTTATTATCTGGTAAGTTATTTTTTTTTCTGACCATTCTTTTACCCAGGGTTCGGATTTTCTCAAAGTTAATATTTTAATTTGTTACAAGCTTATTATTATTTTTGTCCGTATCTCCAAATTGGTTTTTTGGTTTAGTACAGGGGTTCTTAAATTGTTTTTAGATCACATACTTTTTTATGGTATAACAAGTTAGGAAAGCCCACTCAGTGAACGTGCTATAAGGTGTTTAAATTTATGTTTAGAAACCTAAAAAATTACGAAATAAAAATTATATATAATTATCTGTCTTACTTAATATTCATATAATATATATATATAGTCAATCGTAAATAATACGATTTTATCAAAACATTTAAATTTTACCAAGGCTTGTGTAACTTTGTGAATAATGAGCTTTTTAAGGTACCATTAAAAAATGGATTGGAACACTTCTTTTTATAAAATTTTTGGGTACAGGCATAAAAAAACACTTCGCTTAGAATCTAAAATGTATTTTAACTTCTGGCCTTAGATGATATTCATATATTCGTACACAAAATGTATAATATAAGATGAGTTATTGAGTATAATTGATAGTGACTTACCCCACTCAAAATAAAACAGGTTTATTTTAATAATATCTGTGTATTTAAATTATCATTTATATGCATGATAAATAGGGATAGATCTGAAGTTTGTTTAAAGGGATGGGAGAGTGGCGAAAAAGGATAAATATGGAATAAAGAGTTAATCCTCATTTAAAATCAATCTTATACTTCTCAAAGAATGATAAAAATCTTCAAGGTTCGGTGATAGCTTCGTCTCCTTTCTCAAATCCATTCTTAAAGGTAAATATCATTTAATGGTTGAGAAGCTGTTCCAGTTTTTGGAAAATATGATTTTAATTGAATGTTATTACAGAGGTAATAAAATTTCGTAAAAGATGAATAGAGCATCATTAACAGTACGTATTATATGCCATCGTCGTCGTACTTCAAAGCTTTTTCTTTGCATATCGTTGAATTGCCAATGAAAGGTTTCTATATCTATCTTCGTATTTTTACTTTGTTCAGTAAAATGTTTTTAAGATTCAATTTGTAATATTTTTGTGTAATATAGAATACTTTTTTATTTTTTACACCTTATTATTAATGGACATATAAGTACATTTTTTTAGACTACTTAAAATATGGGTTTTTAAAAAAATGTATAATATCAACAATTCAACAAGTTAGGAAAGCTTACACTAAAGAAAATTCGTAACTAATATTATGTAGAGCATATAATAATAATAATAATAATAATAATAATAATAATAATAATAATAATAATAATAATACTCATCGTTTATACGTATAATGAATATGGAGTAATCGGCGTAAACGTCAAACTGGAGTGCTTTGGCTATCAGTATTAAAAAGTGTGAAAAACGTACAATTTTGCTGTATTTTTGAAATTATGAATTGCTTTAATTCATTCAAAATGCAAGCAAATTCTACAAATGTTTTAAATTAATATTATTAATAAATAACTCTACAAAAATGGCTATTTTCAAATATTTCAAAAACATTTTTTGAAAAAAATCAAAAAATTTTTGACGTTTTTTTTGAAATATTTTTTTTTATAAATCATACAACAACAACAGATGCCATTGGCCATATATTTTATTTTAAGAAATGCAGTAAAATATTCGCACTCTATCAAGAATTAGAGCTACTGACTTTCCAATTAATTTACATACTGTATTATTAGAACTGCTATTAAGTTAGGTTTTTAAAAATTTGTCCTAGAACATCACTTAAATTGAGTCATGTCACATAAATCACTTTGTTTTTACCAATCACCATGGTAATATTTGCATTTACAATAACAATTATAAATGAAAAAATATTTTCTCGTGTTTTCAAATCATTTTTCATTAAAATTAACTTGATTTCAAGGCTTATTCAGTTTAAAAAATAAAACATATTTTCCTACATGACTTCGAAAAGAGGCTTATAAATGTACACATATTAAAAACGACGTAATCGGACGTTGGGAATTAACTAATCAATTGTTGTTTTGCCAATAATGATGTTTATATGTACAAATATATTTATAAACAATTTATCATTATTTTTTTTTGAAGCAGCTATTGCTCGTTTTTATGTTCTTTATATAATACCGTAAAATCGCATCTGCACGTGTGCATATGTGTGCACAGTGTAAGTAATAAATATATTGAATTATACTCGTACATTACATTAATCGAGTAGGTACATTGTGAACAGGTACACGAATTAATTAATAAAAATTATGCTTTATTAATCAATTTTTAGTTTAGTTTGGGTTATTTATAACGAAACCACGTCGCGTCCGTTCGATCGTCGCAGTTTAATAGTCCGAATACATATGAACGATATTATTATTTTTATGGCATATAGGTGGAATATCTGCTATATGGTTATAGCAGAAAAAAAGTGTCTTAACTGACAAAAACGGTGTACAAACCGAGACAACATAATTTTTGAAAAAGTTATCAAAATTTCAATTTTAACAAAATTTAAGTACATAACAATGATTTTGTTTATTATATATATAATGGGCTGGAGTCAAAATTTAAAGAAAATTAATATAGTACAATGATCAACTAGTATAACGTGCATTAAAGAAAATCAAAGAAGAAAACAGCAAAATAAAATGAAAAAAAAATAATAATAACAAGTAAATTGAATATATACGTATATGTACAATGTTAATAATGACGTGGCGCATGACTAAACTATCTTCATTAATAACTAAAACAAGGGTCAGCGTTGGTGAGGCGCATTTATAAAAACTTAATTATTTCAACTGGACAAATTAACATACCTTTATATTTGGTTCATAAAACATCATTTTATTTTCATTACACTTATATATACTACTATACCTATTATATATTACTTATTATTATATATTTTGCAAATATTTCTCAATTAGATTATTCTTAGCAGCACAACTATTAATTAACATCAGCTGGGGTCAAGTATTGGGAATCATTAAAATTGCAATTGTAATAAATATAGATCTATAAAAACAATGATCGCTGTAGAAATGGTTTTTTTTTTTTTAAATAATTAAGATTTAATTACATTTAGGCCCAAAAAGTCACTAATTATACAAATTCAGTGATTAAAAGTGATTCAAAGTAATATAGATGAGTTGCTATATAGTTCCCATCCTTTTTCGTACGATATTTAAATTAAACAAAAAATGGTTCAAAATATAGCTGTTTACGTGATTATGATAAGACTCCTACCAAACGATCAAAATATTATCGTACACATCTCAAAAACAACCGGATGCACTAACATTTTATTTTTACATCAAAAATATAATTTCATTCTACGATATGCTTTTGGTCTGATAAAAAAAATCGTATGCGATAAATAATTTATTATTGTCACTCGTATTTTTCGACTATAAGCATCGATATACTTTTGGATTTTCATTATTGTAAAATGTTATGTATACGAACTTGTCGTGTGAGGATGGCAAAAGTGGTGTATATTTTTCAAGATTTAAATCTATAAACGCCTGACAAAAACACGTTTACTCGGTGTGATCCGATTTCCATTATATAAGACACGGTTCAAGTATATTGCATCTCCTTGCTATTATAGGTTTTAGTTAAAGTCAATTTTCGACAACATTTTCTGTTTATTTGGGTAAATTTGAATATTATATTTAAATAAATTCTTAATCAAAAATCGACCCCTTATGTAGGAATTACGGATTAAAAGGGATAATATAATCAATTCAAATATTTAACAGAATTTAACGAATCATTTTGAACAGTCGTAATTTTGTCAGGTTTTATGAGGTTTTGACCTAATTAGATTTAGATCGTCGTGCTTGAGAAAAAAAATACTAAGTTTATGTAAATATAACAACGAATCACTATTCATTTCTGTACATTAATAATTTATTACTTCTAAGTTGTATATTTTCTAAGTTCACGGTATTTTACATATCACAATCAATCAAAACAAACAATTTGATTGCCATTATATCGAAGAATAGTAAAATATTGGTAATCTTCATGTACATTTTATCGTAAATATAAAATATGGTCGAATGTAATTCAAAAAAGAGATCGACTTGTGAAAATTACTATCGTAATAATAATACATTTTGAGAGAATACATACTTATACCAGTATAATGTATATATACAGTGGTTGAATTGGAAAAAAAAAATAAGGACGGACTCTGAGCTTAGTTAAAAAATCAGCGTTCCGGGACATATTAAAGAAAAAGTAAGCCGTGGAGGACTTCGTCCCCCACACCCCTTATCTAAAGTTTTTTTTAACCAAGGAACATTTTTAAAAATATTTTAGATTATTATATAACATGAATAGAATAGAAAAATCCAAAATTTTTGTACATCATTTTTGGGTTACATATTTTCAAGATAGCATAGTTTAAGCATTCCTCTTTCAAAATAGTTTAACACTTTTCATTTTAAATGAATAATCGAAGAAGTTGTAAATGTAGACCGAAATTAAGTTTATCGGTGTCGCATTGATTTCCCCATCCTTTTAGGCTTTAGCCATTCACGGATAATGAAGATTATTTATTATCTATATGATTTAATAAGATCAACTATTCAACATTTTATATCATGTTTTTTTTATCTAAAACTTATTATGTGATAAGGACAAAAAAACATTCATTTTCTTAATTTCACGATTTTTAAAAAAATAAATTATAATTTTTAAAAATGTTAAATAAAAATTATAACAAACACTGCATTCCTCGTTCCTTAAATAAATTAAGGGGGTACGCTGTTAAACATGAAAAAAATGAAGAGTATCTCCGTCCCTTCCCAAATCCACCGCTGTACATATATTTTGGCGGAAATGAGGCGAATATACCGAATGGAGTGGATGTATATTAATCCTCATATTTCGCATTATTATACACTTTTAAATTCGCAAAACTCTCTCTTTACACTATTTATTTTTCGATTTTTTTTTTTTACTACAAACACGGATTTGTTAACGAGTGTTATGAGGAAAATTTTAGTTCGATTTAAGAAAAAAAATTAAACAAGTTAGGAGAGATCACTCTGCGGCTGCACTAAATTCCCGTTTTCTATACGTATTTTAAATAATAAAATATAATTCCACAATTTGTTTAACCTTCTATACTTATGTATAGAAAACTAAAACCAACAAAATGAATATAAATTTTTAAATATTGATATTGGTAACTATGGTAACGTATTGTAAGGGTAGATTGTACGTACTTCGAGTGTTTCCCCGTTTCTATTTTCTTAGTAACTATATGTGACTCAGTAGCGTGCTTAGAATTTTCAAATGGTGAGAGATATAGGTAAATATGTAGCTTGTAGGACGTAGGTACATACTGAGTCATAGGTGTTAAATTCTTTAGTTCTGATTGAAAATACATTAAATAAAAATTAAAAAAATAGGCTATGGACGGATATAACACCCTTATCTCCCCATGAGTACGCCTTTAATATTACTAATTTTTACATCGATCGATTGTCAAATTAATAATATTTCCAGTAAATACGATCATAATGAATCGATAGGATAAACGGACGGATGGACACAACGGGAATATAAGGTTTTACTTATTTATAGAAATCTAAAAGTACTTGTTGATCGTATGCTGCATTACATTTACATACAAAGTGCTCGGGTTTGTTTATTTTCGCAAAACTATACATAGTAATGTTATAGTATTTGTTGTTTTCTGTTTACGAACGAGAAAATGTGTGTTTCAAACACACGGAATCGATATAAATTAAACATACACCGTCCTGTCGGACGGGACTAATGAACGATTAAAATTAAAAATTTTGAAGCGAATATACTACACTGCACTGTGTGAATATATGTTAATATTCTTTTTTTTTTACAAAAAAAATATTGAATAGATATAACAAATATAAATAAATTAATAATGGACGCTGACAATGATATATATGAGTTCTTTGTTTTTGATGAGGATTCATTTGAAAACCTCCAAAATGACTAGTAATAAAATAACTGACGAATGTATTATACACAATTCATATAAATATCATAATACTCGTAATATACTCGGGATATATCTAGAAAGTTAGGAAAAATAAAATTCTATTTTGTACAATTAGATGAATTTTGTCCAATATCTAGAGCATATCAGGAGCATCTAAAGCGTCCTCAAGGAGGGTATAGATACAAAATTGTTATCTATTAGTAGCAATATATAACTAGATAGTTACAGCTTACACAGTAATATCGTTATGGAATATTAGATTTCAAAAACATCGCATCTGTGTTTGTATACATATAATATTATTAAATTTATTTCGTCCCATATGAAAGACATTTTTAAACGGTTCACTTAGGTTTTATGAATTATAAAATATCCAATAAGCGTTATAGTCAGTTCAATATATTTTATGTTGTACGTATATATGTTTCTATATTTATGTTGCTAGAATATACACAAAGACAATTAAAAAAAAATAAATAAATAAATAAAAATTAATATGTAGGCATATACAGTGAAACGCAGAAGTCATTAATACTACAATATAATTTTTTATATTTTAATATTCATATTTACAAAACTGGTGAGAGGAAAGTGAAACTTTTCACACACTCGCACAAAAAGCTGTGCTTGTTGAGAGTATACGAGGATAAAGAATTTCCGGGTAAATTGTGAATTATGTACATTCTGTATAGCTAACATACCAATAACGTACTTGACGACTCGTTCCAAAATGTGGATTTTTTACACGGGATTTGACATACTTTTGTTATATGACATATTCGAAATGCTTGTGTTAATTTTTAAAAATCGAATATCGATTTGAGTCCGAATTTTTTATGGATGCTATTTTATCAAAAACATTATAGAAATATACATTGAAGGTCTAAAATAGGTATGTAATTTAATTGATATTAATTTTTAGTTCCGAAAATATTCCTAATTTTCAAAAAATAACAAAAATATATTAGAATATTATTATTTCTTTCCAAATTTCCATCGTATTTCATCACATCATACTTATATCTACCGTGTTCACGTCCAAATAATATATAATATCAATTTTCATTTTCAACGAAAACTATATTGTATAATATGTACCTATATATTATTTCGCTTGACTTTCGTATTTATTCGAACCATCCAATTTTATTTACTCATTGTTCGTTTACATGATTGACAAAATTCGATTGAATAGATTTTTTATTTACACATTTTGTTTTTATAAGTTTAGAATGATATTTTAATTTGATATTTCTCGCGAATTATTCAGTGCCATTTCCAACTGTATAGCGGTCAAAGGGTCACGTTTCCCTTACTTTATAAATGCGGGATAAATACAAGCTGTTTTTCATTTTCTGGCAAACCAATACACAGGTTTACCTAAATCAAACACTTTAAAAATGTATTTTTAAGCTGTTTGCGAAAACCCCTCGAAAATGACATTCCATTGGTACAAATGTAATTAATTTTGTTATCGACTTTTTTTTTAAATCGCGACCAGCATACCCACAAATATTAACGAACAGTCTGGGCGTTTTATCCGTCATGAAATTAGAGGTGAATATATTTATATTGTCATTAAAAATCAAACTAGTACCTATATAGTTTATATTAGTGAAAATCAATTAAATAAATATACAAAAATGATGGAAGTATAAAAGTTGATTATAAGTATAATAAAGTTGAAAATTACTCCCCGGCGCGGCCGACGGAAATACTGCTGGAAATCTCGATTTTGTTTTTCGAATATAATAATTTATGTAACGTATTATCAATAATAATGTAATATATATTTATAAGTAAATAAAAAATATATTTAAATATGGGTGTACGTACATATAATAGGTATCAAGTTATAACTAAAATTAAATTATTTCAAAGAAAGTAGCTGAGAGGACGGAATCGAGATTTCCGGCCATATTGGCTGCCGGAATACGATAACCAAAAAGTAAGTACCTTGGGTACTTTTCACAACAAATCGAGGAAAATTGTCGATTTAATTTCCGATATAAACGAGTGTAGCGGGCAAATGGAGTTGGCCAAGACTTCCACGATATGAATATTACCAAATACGGGGGAGGGGCATTCACCCAAATCAACAAAATCATTCGAAATAATTTGTAATTTTACACTTTATTTGTAATTATTTGTAACCAACATTTTAGAATTTGGAACTTCACCGTTTCTGAGATTTGAAGATTAAAAATTTGGAGACTAGCCCCCCCTAATGTGTAACTATTATCTAACTAAAATAATTTGTAACTTGTTATACTTAATTACTACTTAAAAACCGTTTGTAACAAAATTTTTAGTTGACTCGTAAATTCTAAAAAGTTGGTTAGAAATTGTTTTGTATGATTTCGTCGACACGCATAGAAAATGATACGGCTGTTAAGGCGCTTGAACGAGGCGACGTGTCCACTCAATCTATAAAATGGACCATAATTAACTTATCACTTTTATAACTTATCACCGCCGTCAACCCACTGCTATTTCACTGTTCCGCCATTCAAACCATGGTCTCTTACACAGAATTGGTAATATCGTATACCATGGTCACGTATTGGCAGTGATCAGCGGTAAATACCTATATAATAATATCACCTATTCCATCGAAACAAAAGTTGGATATATAATTTCGTGGAAAAAAATACACTACATAATTATGTATTGTTTTAGAATTTAGATTGAAATTCAATAACGCTTCGGATAGCCAAAATCCTAGTAAATTTCAGTAGATCCCGAAAAATATTTTTTAAGAAAGCATGTATAGTAAGCAATTCTCAGTCGAATTAATTGTGGAACTTTTTCGAGGATAGTAAAAAAAAAATTTAATGGTATTTGGAAATAATGAAAATTAATTTTAATCTGAATCTTACTTAGAAATATTTAATGTGAACTTTAGATCGAAGTTTTGAACATTGTTCCTAATAATCTAGAAAGTGAATTTAATAAAAAAATATATATGTATATTGTAAAAAGATTTTCAATATTTTCGCTCAACTCAAGTTTCCAACAAATGTTTACTAACAAACAATTATTATTAATTTACCAAACGATATAAGTTACGAAAATACGTATAAAATACGAATATTTAAGTTATTTAGAAAATATTACATCGATTTTATTTGTTTAATCCTTAATTTTCGTGTCCAAAAATTTCTTTGAAACTTTATTTTACTTTTTTAATGGTATTCTGTGTATTCTGCTATCTGTAGGGATGCAATATTATATTGTAATATTAAGTACCTATATGATTTAGTAAATTATAAACTCTCCGTACAATATTAATCTATTATTGTTGATTGAGTTTGTTGTTTAAATTTATACGAAAAGTTTTGGCATTAGCGTAGAATAACATTTCAAAGTCTGTTATTCCACTTATTTTGATAATACTATTATTTTGGTAGACGAATCCTATAAGAAGCCGTCCAAACATAAATATAAAATGTTTCAAAATAAGTGGGTATATTAAAATTTTTCAATGTTAAAAATTTAAAAAGCCCAAATTATTCAATGATTAACTAAAGATTAGTTTTAAACATTTTAGCACATTTCAAAGTTGGAAAATTAATTTCAAGCAAAACAATAACTTTGAATCGAGATAATGATATTATATAGTATAAAGGTATATAATAGAAGTTATAACATAATGAAAGAAGGCGAAAATAAAGTTTCTACGAAAGAAATATATAATAATGCAGGTTCGTAATCTTTAAAAAAAATATTATAATTATAGAAATCCGTTTATTTTCGAAGAAAACGATTAATGATAATACGAAACGACATAAATAATGAAGGCTTTTAATTACAAGTAATAGTGTTAGGAATTTTCGAGTACTTATATAATTAATGATTAATATACGAGTACATTGAAATTTACAGATATTGTAATATAAGTATAGTCATTTTAATCGATATATATATTTTAAGTGTACTGAAATACACCTATAATTATTTACATGGGCAACACAGAGGTTCGACAAAAAGTTGGATTGGAGGAGCCCAAGTACTCAATCATTTTTCAAAACTATTTAAAATAAAAAAAGAGTAATAAAATATTTAATTTATAACAAAGTTTTTTTGTCTGTACATATCAATACATTATCGGACAACAATAAAAATATCCAAAAGTTTCATGTAATTTTATTATAAGTATTTTAAAGTTTTTTTAAACGTAAAATTTGTAGGAATAATTGATATTTTGAATTTCAAACATGGAAATTTCAGAGAAATGCAAAACAAAAATACAACTGGCTATTTGCACATGGAATGTAAATGGGTGTATTAACGAATTTTGAAACAATCAGTTCTGAACACGATGATCGCTCTTTTGCATTATTAGAATTTGATAAGCGTCTGTATTGTACCAGTTAGTATATTAATACAATTCTGACTCATTAAATTAGACAAATTATTTGATCTTTTTATATTAATATTCTACATCTTGCGTTGAGTTTAATTTTTCAATTATTGAAAAGGGTCTTATTTTTATTACTGTTTGAAATTAAATCATATATCAAAGTTCAATATAAAATGTTGTTGTTTTTCAATTAAAATGACAAAAGAAAATATCAAGCTGCCAATGTGTGTTCAATTTGTTTTCGTCTAATAAAATGACCAACCAAATATTTGATATTTGTTTAGTTCGGAGATAGTGAATTGATTTGGATTGTATTTATAATACGTACCACATAGTAATAATACAATATATAGAAGCCATACAGTATAATTTATTATAATTATGCAATTTTACTGTACACTGAATGAAACAGGTAAAACGGTGAGCGTCAGTGATGGTCAATATAAAATAACCATAAATTATTTATGGTAATATTTATCTGCTCAATAATAAGTATTAAATTATGTTATCATGAATATGATATTTTAAGATCGTGTAGTGCATATATACTAATGGGATCGTTTATAATCCAAAAGTTAATATGAAATAATAATTATAGACCTATTAGCATATAAATTAACTGAGCTTTGAGCATAAAACCCCCAGACAATCTTTAACAATAGAAAAAAAAAAGCGATTTGTGGAAGAAAATATGAGTTTTTATTGGTTTGTTTTATAATACCTATGATAATTTATTATAAAATTTTTGTTTAAAATGTAATACTATAAAATAATGTTCAACATAGATAATGGTAAAACCCAAAACATCCCGATACAGATGGTTAATGTCGGTCTATTATTGTTTCTTTGATCCTCGGACATAATAGTGTATTATTATTGTAAATTTTAAAGCAAAGATTTATTTTAAAAAAATAGGTAAACCTGTCAAATTTAAATGTTATTTTATTGTTTAATCTACAATTATAAAATATTTCTTGTATAAAAGGTAGTTTTAGGTTTCTAAACATAAGTTGTAGATATATAGTTATAGTTATAGATATTACCTCTTCATTTTGTTTTAGAATATTTTTAGATTATTGTTTAAAATACTTTTACTTTCTACATTTGACTTGTTTCTTTACACTTAAAAAAACTGTTGGGGAAATTGAAAAATGTCCCGTTGAAAGTACCAACTAAAACCAATTTTCCATTAAAAAAGTTTTTTACTCAAAAATTGCTGCTCAATGCTCTTTCGACCTAAAATAATATGTGCACGGACTAAAAAAAAAATCCCACATAACGTTAAATCCAATACATTTATCGCTCCGCTCAGAATATTCGCTGAAATATACGTTATGATATACGTTAGTTTGGTGGTTTTTCATCCATGATACTCCTTTTTGCTTATAACGTCTTGTTCGATCATTGGCAGAGGCGTGGAAAGCGCAGTTCGTTTAGTTAATATGTCTGATGTAGTGTGTTTTTACGGTTTTATATTTTACAAAATATATAATATAATGTTATATTCTTTTGATCTGGTTACTACTTACTGGATGTGTCTGGTCCCCTTAATCTATTATGTATGCTACCTCTCGGATTATATCAACAACTCGACAGACGTGCAGTAGATAGTGTATATTCCACTCCGAGTATCATTTATCATCACAATATTCATTTATGCCACAATATACAACGATATAATTAATGAATTAGATGTATATAAATAAATATATATTCAAGCGCGGTGAAGGATCGCGAAAACAAAAGTGGTGTATATATATTATTCGCGCCGAATTATTTCAATAACAGGTCGATTTACGGTAATGGCGGTCGATAAACTACGATCGCGCCGGAAATACATTTACCCGCGGATGGACAAATACAATATAGATGCAGGGACCAGAGAGAGCGGACGTTGGTGGAGAGAAGACTCGAAGACAAATTAAAAGTATCAACGATAATGTACGCAATATAATAATTGACGGGGGCCGTTTGGAATGTATGGTTTTCTAATGGATACGACAAAATACAAATCGAAAGTTTTCACGCAATGGCTCGAAACGAAATAAATCGGCAAAGAAAATTAGTCCCGTCGTCGTCTGCGGTTGTTCTTCCCTCCGCAGTCGGATTATGTACGTATAAAATAAATCTCTTTCCGTATATATACACTTTATAGTTAACCTATATTATAATGATAATATGCTTTCTGGCCATGGTGTGTATTGTGCGGACGTGCACTTATTCAAATCGGATTACCGGCAGTTAGAGGTATATATATATATATAGAGATAATACTGATATTTATACTACCTACTGTATTTATTCAATGGGTATTTCGATGAAATCGGTGAATGTGACCAAAAAGAAACGGCGGCTATATATTTAATCCTCGACAAACGTCATGTTTTTTTTTTTTTTTTATGCCAATAATTGCCGCGTTACCCTCGGACGTATATAAATGACGTAAAACGTTAATGTGGACGAAAATTCGTTTTATCATTTTTTTTTTTTATCAAGCCTACTATCGGAATAATAACCCCTCCGCGCGGAACTCGTAACGCGATTAAAAATTAAAATCCAAAATAAAATACTACGTATGTTTCTATAATAATAATAATAATTATTATGAGGACGAATGCCTGAATATCCGTTTTTGGGACGATGACCCCCGACGTATGAATTCCACTCAAATCGCATTAGTTGATCGCACACATCATATTTACACATAGTTATTGAACAATATATCATTACATTATTATATAACATTATGTTAACGGTCGGTCCATTTTATATACGTGTATTTATAGCGTATACGAATATTCTGACCCAATTCGTATTAAAAGCGCGTGACCAAAGTGACCGTCGCGACAAGGCCGGATTACACACATAGGATACGTCCCGTTGACATAATATATTTCGTGTTGGCTGGCATATATACAATAATACACCATTCAGATCCTTCGGGATAACTCCGAGTCCTTAATCCTTATACATACGTATATTTATATATATTATATATATGTGCCCGTCTTCTCTTTTACCCAGGACTCGAGTATAGTGTAATTGCATAATACGCATATTATACTCGTCGGTCCTGAATTACTTGCATCCCGCTGTAACGACCCCTTGAATATTATATGTATACGAATTCGTGGTGCGAGTATTGTGAGGTATCAATATGCGAGCGTGTGTGTGAAATTTCAAATTCGACGAAATTATCGTAAATCGTTTTTTCGGTCGTAGTTATTCTACCTATTAAAAACGACGAAAATTTTCGAAATTCAATTATTATAACATTCACACGTTCAACTCATTCTGAACCGTTAAGAAGACACTTCCATTTTTAAGGGTTTCTCAAAAGAAAATTTTTAAGAAATTTGAGAAAAATCTAAATTTATCAGTTAAAAAAATGTTATATACTTATATTTTATAAGTGATTTCTTATAATAGTCCGTTATTTCTTTTCATTGTTGTGTAATCATGACATTCGTTCAAAAACATGTTTACAAAAAACAAACGATAAGGCGTTTGAAAACGATTTTTAGAGGTGAAACATACCTATTATAAAATATATGAAAGACAATATTGAAGACTAGCTTATCGGAGCTTAACGCTATATCAATTATAGGTATCGTCCACTATTGCGTGTACAAAATACCTTATTTTTAATTTTTTTAAACGGCGTTAAATTTTTTTGCGATGAATATTTTGCAAAACGTCGATGACGAGATCGTGTTTAAAATATTGTCTTTTATACATATTATAATAGGTGTTTTTATTCTATAATTATTTAAATAGGTCATTTAATTTGTATAATATATTTTTTAATAGGTTCAAACTTTTGTTTTTAACTGAGAATCAAACATTTAGCAATATTGTTATTTGAGTGATATTTCTGAAATTTTTAATGTATCAAAATCAAAATTCGAACTAGTAGTTTATTGATTATTCTAATTTAAATATTAATGATTACCTATAATTTAATGTTGTAAATAGGGAGTGTATAAGGTATGTATTGTAAAATTAACAAACAACAGAGGATATGCTACATGATTGAAGTACCTACTCTTCAAAATTGCTTATTAATAGGATTTTTAGAATAATTTAAAACTGTTATCCTTAGAGAGTAAACATTTTAAATTAACTACGAAAACATGTTTAGAGACTTTGATAAATCAACATTTTTGTAATAATTGAATTAACCATTCGTATGACGAAAAAAAAAAATGGTAATTTCCATTATTGAAATCAGAAAAGTTTTTAGTCCAGCGAGATACTCAAAGTATTGGAAAACATAGTTTTCAGTATACTTTAAAATTTAAATATATTTTAAAATAAAATGGAATTACAGTTATTACAATTACTTAGTGAAGTATTTAAAGTACCTATATAAGAATATCGTAGATATAAAGGCCTTGGTTTTGATATTAAAACTCAAAAACAATTACACATTTAAAATAATAAATAATTTTTTAATTACGTAATTGATGGCCAAAGGGTAGTGATGTTTTTGATAACAACTAACAAGTAAGTATTTAACAAAATTATACTATAAAAATTTACATTTTATCGCATTGTAGATACTATATGAAATGTAAATATACTATATTCGTTATATATTTATTTATTTCTTCTAGAAGAATAATGGGCGTTACTGAACCTGTTTGTTGGGGACTAAGTAATTACACGAACAAATATAGTGTTTGTAGATTAATAAAATAATAATAATAATAATAAAATAAAAATTTATACAAATCTAAAATATGACATTTTTGAGCTAAAATATTAAATAGTAAATATAAATTTCAATATTACAATTTATTCATAGGGTATAGTAGATAAAAGTTAATAATTTAAATTTAAAAATACATTTATTTCTTAAAATGTTCACTAAATTTTACTTACTTACTATATATACATTTAAATGTAACATAAAAGTAGCACATTTATTAAACTAAAAAAAACATATACATAATGTCCTCTCAACTTAAATTTGTATCCATAACAGAAGTGTAATGTTTATTAATATAAATTGTCATAAATAGATTTAATATATTATATATTTAATATATTAATAGATAATATTTTCTATGAAATTCAAAAGCAATATTATTGTGAAACAATAATAATTATATTATTATTTAATAATTTGAAATGCACCTGTAGTTAGTATAATATACGTACAAAATTTTAATGTGACTTTGTGTGTAGACTGTAGACAATACACAACTGTATAATTTAACAAAATTGATAAAGGTAAGTACATAGGCTAAGTAAATTCGTATACGGCTATGCATTTTAATATGACGTTTATTATATTAAATCACGCTGCGATGTTAATTATGCATATAGTAGACAATGTTAGATAAGAATAATACTTAAACTAATTATTACAAATATAACTGTTCATATTATCTACACAAGACGGTATCACGGAATTTAGGGCGCACAAGACACAATATTATGTATAGGTATATATTTAAAAAAAACCACAATATTTATAGTCGTATTAATGACACTATTATTTTTAATAAATACTGCACTCAGAAAAAACTAATAAATATCATTTTAACATTGTCATATTTTTTACTTTTTTAAACATATATTTTTTTTAAGTCATTATTTAAAATTATTTTATAATTCGTTTCAAGTAGGTATCATAAACGCGTGGTGGAGCATATAGGTAATATACAAGTTCGTATCTTGCTATAATATTACTACAATATTAACGGCTCAATAATGTCAAAATTGTCATTTTCATAATATTATATCGTTTAAAACTGGACTTAGCCAACGGGCCTAATACCTATATTATAGATTTTAATAACCTAACAGAGCCCGGGGCAACTTCAGCTAACCTATAGATTATTGCGGCCTGTGACGCGAATGCAATTTATTATTTTGATCGTTTTAATTTTTGTAATCAGTAAGATGTAGGTAACATACCACGACAATCGTATATTCGGAATAACATAACCATATAGGCACAAGAGAGGACTTTTGGATATAAATTCCCTCGAAATGTTTAATAGCTGCCAAATTTAATTGATCATTTATAAAAATGAAATATTGGTCATAGTTATTTTCGGTTACTCGGAGCAACTTATAATATGTAATATTTTGTAGGCCGTATACGAACTAGAGAAATTACTGAATATTATTATGATTTATTTATTTATATATTTATAGTATCTATAGTGTAGTTGGATGGTTTAGAATGAAAGAAATGTCTTATATGGGAAATGGGAATTGTGTAGAAGAGTGTATTTAAAATTCAATTTTAAATACATTTTGAATGAATATACGATTGGCGTGCGATAGGTTAAGCTGGATAATATTTTGTTCATATTGCCCGAACTGAGGAACCGCAACGAGTCATTTGTTATGAAATTATTGTTGAAAATTCAATTGAACCATTAAAAATGGATTAATAATTCTTGATAGTGGTGACGTTCTTTTTGTGAGGGCTATTTTAAACGGAACGTCTACGTTCATCGACTAAAACATCTGAAAACTCTCGGGAATACAAATTTCAATACATTTCCTAAAAAGTATATCCGCAGTGATGAAATTCTTCAGAAAAGATTTGCAAGAATATATCGCTATAATGGTTGTTTTACTATTATACTATTTTGAAGACATCGTTTATTTATTAAATAGGTCGAAATTATTTTATATGATATTATATTATTTTTGAGATATAATGAAATGTAGTCCATATTTTATACCATGAGGTACATGTTATATATTTTATATATCTGGCTTGAACTATAGGTTTTTAACGGCAATATTAGAGCTCCTATATTATATAAATACCATTATAAAAAAAAAAGAATACTTACATTAAGATGATTATATAAGAATTGGATATAGAACAAACTTTTTATATTAATGTGGTAATTCGACAACTCGAAAACACGCGAAAGGATATAACATTAAGAGGTTTATTTTATTGTGTCATCGACGATGGACGCATTTGTAAAACGCAAACATTGAAAACAGTTTGGGATTCGGGTAAGCTATTGAATACCATCTATACATGGGATTTCCGGGGAGAGGGGACCGGGTCTTGTTTGGAAACGTGTGTTGAAGGATTAACAATATACGCGAGATATGTACATCCCTGCAGACGACCCGTCACGTCGTTTCTCTTTTTAAAATATCTTTCCCCGTCTCTTCCGGTCCGTGTCGGAGCGGAAACGGAAACATTTTCGCTCGTACGACAACGACAACGACAATGCTGAACAATTCCGGTTGATATGTCGGATTAGGATATACACGCGACGGTAGGAGATTTCCTCGTTGGTCGAGGATCGGCTATAGATGCACACGCATGTTATTATTTTGCACGACCGACGAGGATTTATTTCGCCACGGCGAGTGTCCTCATTCTGTTATTTGTATACGGTTTTTTTTTCATTTTCAATACAAGTGGCCTATTTATTTATATAACAGATCATCCGTATAATATGATAATGCACTTTTGATAATATATAGTCGTAAAATATGTAAACATAATTGCTCACATCTCATACCGTACACTATATAATATGTGACCAGAGACGAGGGAACAAAAATCATTTTATTTTTCGCCAATAGTCATGTATAGATTCTAGGTTTAGCGGTTAACAATAATGGGAGATCCGTCCACGTGTAAATATATATATATTTTATATTCAACACACTCGGTCAGATATAAACTCTTGGGTAGTCTATCGAGCGACAAAAGCGTATTCGGTGAGAGGCTTGTAGGTCGATATTCGATGCGAATAATATGTAATCTTAAAAAGTAATTTTTAAAAAGTAATAAAAAAAAGTAACGTTTTACTCTATTTAACTCTGTAAATACGAATATGGTTAAATATCGCATACGGACTGAAAGTTTTCCCGAATAAAACACACGTAGAGTTTTTAAACTCTGATGTGCATGCTGGGGAGTATAGTAGCCGCGAGTTCTTCAAATACTGAAGTTCTTAGTTCTATAGATTGGTTAATTTACGACTTTCGATATAGAGATAATTATCTACGTATATACGCAGTTCTTTTTTATATATATATATATATATATAGTTAGATATTTTATGCGGATACGAGTTGATTATATGTGTACAACAAGTATGGAAAATGAATAAATTAAAAAAAAAAATAAAATGCGAAATAACATTTTGTTACTAGATATGTATATATATTTAATATAGAAACAAATTATTCTTAGTCAAAAATGTTTCATAAATAAATTTCCATGACAAAATTAATTTGCTAATAATATACGGGATTTACAGTCATCATAGTAGAAAATTACGGGCACGTGTACTATTCATATTAATTATTTGTGTAAAAAATATTATTGAAATAAAAAAAAAATGTCGATTTACATTCGAAAAAAATTGACAAATAATTTGTCATTTATTGAAAGTCTACAGTGATGTATAGTAATGAATATGAAATAATTTTAGAGAGCTAATTTCCCGTAAAATCCCTTTTAGACAGTATTGAATACATAATGTTATGTATATTGCCAGAATGTTATAATAACATATTTTGACACATAAAGCCTACCGGAGGACTTCTACGCATTAAACTGTATACATTATAAGCGCAACACCATTCCCCTCACACCATCTCTTGGAGTAAAATATTTATGTAGTTAAACTATAATTATTCATTTTCGTCAAGTATACCCCCTTGAATTTCGACCGTTATAGAGTTTTAAACATGAACTTAATACTCGTTAGTATAAGTACGACCATTGTTATTTAATGTTTCATTCAATGGATATGGGTTATTTTCCGTTCGCTAGTTCTCATGGAAACAAATAAAAAATTCAAGTTAAAAGTTAAGATGGCTCTCTGTGTGTTCTAGATAATTTTTGAAAAATTAATGATTGTACACGGGGTGTGTGCGTAGTAAATGAACATTGTTATTCGTGTGTAAATCCCAATGGTTAAAGTGGAAAATAATTGCAGGGGGAACTAAAGCCAACGAGTAAAAATAAATCGTCCCTTAAACCGCTTAAATCTTATTACATTTTTCTTTGAAATTCTTTAGACACTAAGAATCTCTTAAATAAGAACAGTAAAAAAAAAAAAAAAAAAATCAAACTGTCATTAAAAACAATGCGTAACTATTATACATAATACATTTTTGGTTTTTACCGAGATAGTCTTTTTTATAATATAGATTTTGCGAACAATTCATAACTAAATACCATTTTTTAAACTTTTTTCTAGTTCATTTTTTAATATTATGTTGTAGTGCGAATGGATAATATCACTACGTGATAATTGGGAATAATTAACGTGAATATTGGGAGTAATATTGTACAAAATAAAAATGTAAGGTTAGAAGTCGTTAGTAGTGTATGCAGCAAGTCGTTGTGTTTTTTAAAATGTATTATAACAAGTTCAATCGAGTGACATACCTACTCATATAATATAAAACCAAGTATGGAGTAGCGGGCTCAAGTGAGCACACAACATCCCGGTTGGTAAATATACTGACCGGGTGATGTCAACAAAAACAGTGGAGGAGCTTGGCACAAAGGAAAACCACTACTGAACACCAAAAGGGTAGAACAATAAAAAAATAATGTAAAAAAAATATGTATATAAAGATGTGTGTTATTATAATGTTGTCAATTCTAAAAAAAAATTATTCAAGTGAGATTAAAATTGTAAATATACCTATATATCATATTTATACTGTACACTACAAAATTGCTATATTTATTAATTGTAAAAATGCTGAATTTTTTAAAAAAAAAAATGTACCTATGGTTCCATTAACCGAAATTAATGGTGGCGCCCGGAATGGACAAAATACATATATAATATGTAAATAAAAATAGAGTGTCGGAATGTGTGGGACTAGTGTGCGAATGGTATCCTCAACCATGCAGAATATTAGCAGTCACTGCATTAATGTACAAAACCACAAATTCTATCTCAACTATCAAATAAACATTTAGATCTATTTGTACTATACTCTAGTATTCATGATAATAAATAACGATACATATAAGTATACAATTATATGAAAAAAAAAACCATCAAATTCAGTCTTAAGAGGACAACGATAATTTTTGAATGAAAAACTTGCATTAGAATTTTCAATTTTTATCAACTCACAAACATGTTAGAAATACGAAACGGAAAACCAATTATAGTTATCAACATTATCTAGCGATTGATAGAGCCGTTTTTGACATATGCATTTTTGCATATTTTATCAGCTGTTAAAATATCGATTTTTTTGATTTTTTCAACAACACATGAAACGTGTAAAAATGCATATAACAAAAATCAGCTCTATCAATCGCTGGAAATTTTTTTTTTTATAATTTATTCTATATTTCATCTTTATACAATATTCTTAAGTTAATAAAAGTAAAAAATGTGTAAACATGTTACACGACAATTAATAATTTTATTGATACATGACTATTTTTAAAGTACCTACTCTAAAAATGTATTCAAATATTTTTTAACTAATGGATTTTTATTTCTTTATAAATTTTATAAAAATTTCCTATACCAAACCCCTTAAAAATCAGGTATTTGGTGTCCTCTTAATAAATATATCTACATTAGCATCGCATTTTTGGTATATATAGCTCAAAATTATAATGTATCATTTTAAAATATACTTAATAATATTATGAAACTAATAAAATTATATGAAAAATAAAAATAAAAAATTCAATCTAAATTATAGTAGACCTATTTTCGTCAGTACGGACATATTATAAAATCGCGGTTTATCATTAGCGGGCTTAAGCCCGACATACCTATCCCGACGTACCTACCCAGAAAAACAAATACCTACACGATATAACACCGATACGAAATAACAGAGAAAGCCTAGCGGTCAAATACAAAGGCTATATGCAGAAAATCACGAGCATAGAATAAGGATACCTAGAATGCCGACTCTACCGATTTTTTGATACCGTTGTAACACTAGCGAAGCGATTGATTTACTTCAGTACTAAACATCGATAGTGCGTATAATCGATATCGTATACAATCGATAGCGGAAATAATTTATATTAATATCGATTTATTGTTGTTGTTTTTATTATCATTATTTCGTAAATCATTATTATCATCTCAAGATCATAGAATAAGGATACCAAATTAAATCACGAGGCACCGCGCTACGATACGAATACCAGCGGCGGAGCGTGCCGGACGAAACTCGAACCAACATAAACGTGAAACGCAAAACATCGGCGACGGGTCGACAACAGATGGCGCTGACAACAAAGAAGAATCAAAAAACCGAACATACAACAATATAAAATAAGTTTTACAAAAGAAAACGAAACTTCTTTTTAATATTACATTATAAAAAAGTATGAAATATAAAGAGACACAACAGATGAAAAGGCAACGTAAAGAATTACCAATACAAAGTACGAGAAACATAGAATGCACAAACGAAGTCCCGGTATAGAGTCAACGGGGGCGATCAGCATTTATACCGGTCGATTCCAGATCATCGATTTTCCAAGCTCCGTCCAATAGAGTGGATCTCCTCCCCTCTTTAAACTCACACAACCACTAGCCAAATTCGCAACTCACTCCTTTAACTCATCCTACTAGTATAGGCTTAGCCTGGAATAGAAAAGACCCTACGGTCGTCCCCCACGCAAACGCAAACGCAAACCATCGATATCCCATCCTTTCCGAATAACTTTTCATGTGAAAGGTATCGGAATAGGAAAACACTATTGAGGATGCTGATATCGTAATCGCCTTTAAATAAATTAGCTTACTAATTTTCTCGATCAAACGATCACGGCGCTTCGGTCCAATATCTATCAATATCTTATAATATACGCCACCCTTCCGATCCTACAGGTCACCTAAGGTCACCTCTTATAAAAGATATACCTACCTTCCCTTCTGATCGCTACTTCTCATAAGATATGTCAATGCCTCCGTCCTCGTTCCAACCATCGTCGGCAACTGGAGTGCAGGTCCAGAGGATCCAACTAGCGTCGACGTCCCCGAGACCTGCCCGGCAAATCCAACCACTGCCATAGCCCGGGGGACTGCGGCTGCGGA
Organism: Pemphigus obesinymphae; assembly: GCA_025469235.1. Lineage (NCBI taxonomy): Eukaryota > Metazoa > Arthropoda > Insecta > Hemiptera > Aphididae > Pemphigus > Pemphigus obesinymphae. The sequence continues at coordinate 36,985 of JAIPRL010000316.1, read as the reverse complement.
CTTAGCGCAGCGACCGGTTGGACGACCGTGTCCACCCTTTCCAACCGTCAAGAAGGAATCACCTACCAACCCGAGGCGAGCTCCACGGACACCCTCAACCCAGGAGACAAAATCCAACCTTTCCGAATTTGATTGGAAGGTTGGAAAGGTGATCGAGAGATCTTCGACAAGGACCGGCACGGACGTTGGATCGATAGGGACCAACCGAGCGAACACCATAGCGGATCACAACGGGTCACGCCGGACAACCGCGACCAACACACTACGTCCAGGATCAACTTCGGCAATTCAGTTCGATCACGCCCCGGACCATCGTCCCGGGACCCCTGGCAACATCGGCGAATGTGAATCGCGGTATGCGTAAATATACCTTCAGTATAAATTTATATAAATATTCTCGGAACCCAATCGGGATTCCTACATTAACTTGTAAGATAATATTGTAACACTTGTGGTCCCCACAGAAGACTCCGCATATTCCCGGCACCTGTCGGAAGACTCCCCTACCTCAGGGCTTAAGCTTGGGCAACCCGCTTCTAATAATTATAGGGTTATAGGGAACGTCCCTCCCGGACGTGGGGCTCTAGGGCTATATATATTTGTATCTGCCCCGGCGACTCCCGGCCTTATTGTAATTATAATAATAATAACTTATATATTATATATTTGATAATTGTAATTTGAAAAGAAACAAATAAAAAAATAAAGAACAGTATAACTACATCGCTTTCGATCCTTAACGGGCCACCTGGATTCCACCTATATCCTTGGACCGTTACAATCATTTATTACCATTTTTGAGACGAGTGTCTCATTGCAGCATATTTTTTGGCTGCGTTCGCGCGCATCTTATCTGTTATCAGTAAGGACCACGATATTTTATCTATTATTAATATAAATTATATTGTTCATCGAGTATTTTTAAATATTATGAACTCATAATTACTAAATACAATAAATTGTTTTATAAATTATATATTATTAATATTATATACTTTTATAGGTGAATATTAAATATCGTGTATAGTGAATACTCTGGATATTAATTTCAGATTATATGATTCTTGGTGATTAAAAAAGATTTAACACACAGATGTGCAAAATAAAAGATTTTTTAAATATTATGAAGTTATAATTCTTAAGTATTAAATATTTTATGATTTGTAATATTATTTATTAAGAATAATTTGCATGCACTAAAATTATAATATTATTCTGAAAAATAATAATAATAGGTGGATTAAAAAAAAATATGGGTACTTAAATATCTACTTTACTAAGTTACGTAAGCTTTATATATATATATATATAAAGAATAATTTTGAAAATTTTTTAATATTTTAATAAATTTAATAAATATAATTTAAAAAAAAAATTTACAAAAGTTTAAATATTTATGTATAAAATATACTTTTTTAATTCAAATTTGGTGGGCTATTGTTATTCTGTATTAACATCAAGTCATTATCTCGATTGTAGATATCTTAAATTATGGTTATTATCTTACTGGATAACAGATAAGATACGTGCGCACGCAGCCGAAAAATATGCTGCAATGAGACGCTCGTTTTTTGAGTTACCTGTACTTTTAATGTATTTTCACGTAACTTTTATGATTAAAAAAATATTTGAATCGTCCCCCCGGAATTTAAACTAAAAGGGACGCCAAACTTAAGCTAAGTAAAGAAGGGGTCGCTGTCCTCCTTCATCCCCCACTTTAACCACTGGTAAACCCCGATACCCGTTTAATGACATTGCCAATATATCGCACTTAACCAAACCTAACAATTAAACTTATAGCCTAACAGATAAAGTACGCGCATGTAAACGATCATCTCTATTTCTTCTGAGGTTCATTCAAAAATTATTCACGTCTAGTCCACAATGGCAGTTTATCGCATAGTATGCGATATGATTTTCGAAAATAGATCAGAATTTTTCTCATATAAAATTCAAAGGGTACCCATTGGAAGTGCGTCTTTTCTAAAGGGTATTGAATAGGAAATTGTTGAACACCATACGGGCTCTGTATAATCGTTATAAGACATAAAAAACATACAAAACATAGCAAAATCAGATTTTGTGTTTTAAATAGTGTGTGGTATTGGTCGAGTTTTGCGTATGATGAAAATATATGAACATAATATAATCTGTGTTTTGTTGAAATTACTTTTTGGACAAATTGATTTTTAAGCCAAGTATTACATTACTTATTCATTTATAATAAAATATATATTTAATTTATCAAAAAAAATATTCAAACGAAACAAAAATTATTATTATTTTAATTATTTTTTTTATTTTTTATAATAAGTCATTATATTCAAACATTAATCAATAATGCACGATATTTGAAATACAAAATTCGATATTGTTATGTTCCATATGTGTCAGACAGATAAAACAATTATTAATGTGAGTATATCGTCAGTTCATAAGAGCCGAGTGTCAATTTTTACAATTTCTACAAAATTTCTACAAACAAAAATTTGTGTACCTGTATCAAGTAACCTTTAAGTATTATTTATTATTATATACCTATTATAAATTAATTATGTATGTTTACATTAATGATGATTGTTTATTTTATCCGGGGGGGGGGAGGGGGTAAAAGTATAACTATTTTATAACTGGTTAGACAAAGGTCTTCTCTGCCCCTCTTCTCCTACGCTACTGAATAAAATATTTGAATTCTACATTGAATGATTCAAACTACTTAAAATAAACGATATAGATTCTGTAAAATTATTTAAAATTGTTCTACTATTGATCTAGATTATTGTGTAAATTTTTTTTTTTCAATAATAGTCTATTTTTTTTTTCTTACAAAACATATAAGTGTTTACACCTACTTCTAATTAAAATATACTAGAAAAAAGTCTGGTAAATTCAAATATTTCTACAGAATTTTCAAAATATTTAAAGTTGGTATAATTTTGTTAGGTCTCAACCCCAAAAAATAATAAAAAATACGCCACTTCAAACCCCCTTATAGAGTAATATAATCAAAGAGCATTATTATAGGGACGGTTTTTATGTAGGCTATTTAAAGTCCAAGTTAAAAATTCGTTAAAAATACGTTTGCATGGTTATTTTATGTTTTAAATACAACTATACAATGCTAATGCATTTTACCATAGATATTTTATTTATTTTTACGAGTATAAAAAATAAAAAAATGGTTTATAATTCATTCATAATCACGTAATTTAATCCTTTCGAAAATCCTGAAATTTGATTCATTATCTAAATTCTTAATAAAAAGTCTTACATCATAACGAGTGCTAGAAATAAATTGTTGTTTATATATAGGTATATTATTCGATGGTCTGACGATTTTCTAAATGTAATTAAATTCCACGGGAATGTGTAATTTCGAGAAGCCACCCTATAGGAAAGTGGTGTGTACTAATTGATTCATATTGCTGGGTACGGTCCACACCATTTAGTTTGCATACCAAATGTTGTACCCAATTATAGAAACACGACGAGAATAACTTAAAATTTACCGAAAAAAAATGAGAAAAAAATGTTGGTACGTAACGGTTTAAAAACTTAAATATATATCGACAATGTGGTGCCATCTACATCGCATGGAAAACTGCAAGTATTTTATTATTTTCATTATGTATTGTAAAATATCATGAATCAATATTGGTATTTAAGAATTAATTGCCATTTTACATTTCGAGTACATTATAGTAGTATTTATTTGGGTATAATTATATCACTATATGCACGAGTAATTTTAAACATATTTAATTAATAATTTATGCAAGACAAAGATATTACGATACACGGATTATGAAATTTTCATCTGACTGTGTACTTAAGTATTTATTTTCTGATTTTCGTCAAATGGAATGTAAATAATTTTAGAAAAATGTAACCGAATGATTTATACGTCCTATATTTTAATGAAATTATAATGAACTTTGAACAATAATATTTACTCAAAAAATGTTTCACTTATCATCCTCTGAAGTAGATAAGTAAAGTATGATTGCTATTTCCCTCTAACTATGCTTTTGGGTAACTCAAATTTATAATACTATAAATTACAGATACTTAAGTGAAATATATTCAGGACATATAAATTAATAAAATATACATTGGAACAACTATAGGGAGAGTTTTCGGCCATTATAGAAATGTAGAATACCTACTATAGCTAGTCGCAATATCTTGTTAATTAAGTTTATTCATGTGTAAACGTAGGTATAATTTTGATGGCTATATAATTTGTGACCGGATCAAAGACCTTACCAAATATTTCGAATAATAATATCTAGTAACGAGCGACGGATAGAAATTTGGTATAAGTATATCATGTAATTTCCAAAAAAAATTTTATAAATTGGCAAAATAAAAAAATGTGTAAAAGTGTTTCCTAAAAAAGGAAGACAATGAATAAATATGTAAGAAATTATTCAGTAGATGCTATGTTTTGTTCCATGAAAACAATACAAATTTGTGTCTAGTTTTTAACGAAAAAAAAAATAATCATATATTATGTACCTATTGATCTGATAGGAAAACGTCTTCGAAAAATATATATTAGATTTTAAATTCTGAGTGTAGAGAGGGAGCTATTAGTTTTACGATGATATTTATTTTGTATTACATTAAAATATTATTCAACAAAATTTGATTTATTTTGCTGTTACTATTTTCCGTAGATTTATATATAACATATTTTCACAAGTTCCGCTTAGAAGTTTAGAATTAATAAGAATTAACGAGTTTACTAAAATACACCAAGAAATTAATCAAAAATGATTATTTTAGTTTTTTAAAACATGTATTATTTTATTTAATTTCTCATATATCCCATTTGGAAAATAAATAATCGCGAATATTGACTTCTAGTTAGGTTATAATATATAAAATGATTATTAATCATAAAATTATAGTTGTTGTTATCGTTACACTTTACTCTTTTATTATCGTTATTTAATGATAATGTAAGAAGTGTGGTTAGATTACTATACAAAAAAGTTCGTGTTGAAATTGGAACACGATTGTAGAAAGATTTAGTTAATTGACGTTTCTAAGCCCAACCGCTATGATCGATGGCGAATAATACTGAATGTTTAGTAATTTCCCCAATAACCATTATAAATGTATTAGCAGCTGAGTGGGTTAGGATTCAAGCAAAAATTCGTATAGTATTAAATAAAGAAAGATGATCGCTTTTTCCAAAAATTATTTAGAAAATGTTATGAAATTTTATTATTCAATAATCGCGCACATTCAAAATATTTATCTGCGATAGGTTTTTTGTTGGAAAACTTTCAAAATTCGTTAGACTTTATACTCGATTGTACGTAAAGTTGTACACTATCAATCTTACATTATCTATCAGCGAATATTTGTTTGGCTATTTTTTCGACGGCATGCAAAAATGATTTTGTCAACATCAATACAGCAGTGCAGACATTTGTTGGAGTTTTTTTTTAAAGCATTTTTTATGAGCATAAATCATACTGATTAATTAGTTTGACAGTGTTGGAAAAGTTTCAAAATTTGTTGGGCCATCTTCACTTTTATAGGGTTTCATACTTTTGCACTGTTAAATCCATGTTAGTTATATACTTATACGAATGATTTATAATTGTGAAAACATGGAATGGTGGGGCTTTGTGATTATATAATATATTAATATTCGAACTTCGGTTCTATAGATACTTGTTTGTTACTCGGATAAATTATAATTATTTTGCTAGAATTTATCATTAATTTTATGAAATTACGAAGCTTTCATAATATATTATTAAGTACCCAACTAAAATGATTTCAATATTTTGTACAACATAATTATGGTAATGATGCGTCACAATATTATGGTATCACGTTATACACAATATTATATTTTATATAGGTAGTATTATAAGGTCATCTATATTATAATATTATATAATAATAATAATATGTATTTATTTCCCATCTGAATATGTTTCAAATATAGAAAATAAAAACGCGTTTTACGAGCGTACATAATATTATATAGATAAATTGGATAAAATAACGTACTTTCATTGCAAAAAGGAAACGGTGAAAACGTATTAATATGTAAATTTTCTCTTTGTTTTTCAAAATTTACGGACAAGAATAAAACTAAACAATATGTTATAAGCATTATACGATGTTTATTTTTTATGGTTATTATTATTGTTATTATTTCGTCAAATTTTCCTGTTTGTCCTACGTGCGGATAACGGATGGACTGTATAGTGTATACTGTATATTGCTGTTTATGGGGTTTATGCACCCAATATATTATATATATATATATATATATATATTAAATAATTCACCTCCAAAGTGGACGAAAAAGATTCGAAAAAGAAACGGAAAATAAACAACAACTGATTTTTATTTTTCGCCAAAAATCATCAAATGTTATATTATAGAGGTATTTACAAATCGTAGAATAGAATAACCCGATAACAAGCTAATTTAATTTTAGAGACAGTTTTATTTTTCTTTCTTGACGATCAATCAGACATTATTTTTATTTAGTATTCCTAATTCGTATGGCGAAATTCCGTTATCTTTCGGTTTTGTTGCAAATAGCCAAAGAAAATTGGAAAACAAATAGGATACAATTCAATATTAAGTACCTACTTGAATAGGTACTTTTAGAATAATATTGATCAAAAATATTTTACGTATTTTTTCGGCATTTTTATTTGGAAATAACGTAAAACACAAAATGTTTATATACCGAACACTGTTTTTATGTTTTGAAAAATTCATATCTTTAAAATTCAATATTCTAATATTTGTAATTGTTTTTTTTTACTTTTATAAAATTAAATATATCTACCATTCATTATTTTACCATAATACGTAAACCATAATGTGTTCGATGTACTTAAAAATATTCTAAAATCTAAGTACATAATAAACATTTTAAAACTTTTACTGAAATTTATGTATTATAGCCGTATAATTTTATTTGTTATACTGCTAAATTATACCCTATGTTATATTATAAAACATTACAAATAATATAAGTATAATTTAGTTTAAGATAAACATAATAATCATAGCTATATCTCCGAAAAAAAATTTTATGTATTAAAATATGTAATCGTTTGATATGCTAAATCATATAATACACGACACATGAATAATGGTAAAAATAAAAATACGATGTTAATGACGTATAATTTAAAAAAATTAATTACTTGTCATTTATAAGTCACCTAGTGTTATGTATATACACACACATATATATATATATATATACATTTTGTTTATTGTTCCAAATTATATTAATAAAGATAAAATGTAATTACATGATCATATTTCTCTAACCATTTAAAATATTATGCACACAAAATGGTTAATTTTTTGTATAATATATATAGTATGATAAACAATGTTATACATTATATAAAATTCATTTTATATAAGGGATAGGGCATAATTTCAGATCTTTGGATTTCAAAAAACAATTAAAATAGTTTAGATTGTGGATTTTTGTTTCTAAAATCATTAAAAGGAAAACAAGTATTTTAAATTTATACCTACATACATAATATTATATACAAATATTTAAGAGTTATGATTTCAAATATGTGGGTTGTAAAAATCAATTTAAAAAAGGGTTTGGATATTTTAAATTTTTACTTTTTCCCAGAATTTGGATTTTTTAAATCATTTTTTTAAAGATTTGTCCTAAAACTGTATATATAATATAATATGGAATTTCATGACTATTTTTGTATATTTCATAAAAAAAAAATTATATAAAATTTTACTTTTAATTTTCAGATACTATAGATTTTAATAAATGATATACAGTTGTTTATCTTTAGACTAAATATGACGTTTTGTTGTTCACTGTAACATATTATAATAATAGTATAATATATTACGTACAAAGTTCGGAAATATATATGACAAAGATATGGTAACTATGTATATTTTACATTTTCCAAACCGTAGAAAACTACTTTACAAAGTAAAAATCATTATCACTTGATAATTTATTTTTAAATAATAATTTAGTTGATTATTCGTCATTTTTCATTCAAAAATTTTCCATTTTTTAACGGATTTTGTGTGTATGCGTATTTGATATAAGTATTTAAAGTTATTAAAGGTAAATATTTATTTAAAATGAAAAATTCTAAAAAAATATAACCTAACTATCCTATGCATATAGGAATACTATCTAAAAAAAAAAGGACGATTCGCTAAATTAATATATTCAATATTCATATATATATATATATATATATAAATTGTATTTAGCAAATAAGGTTTTTGTTTTTTCGTTATATTTCGTAAAATAACTAAGGTAAAGATTTATAATATTTATTATAGGTAGCACAAAATTAATATGATGAGATTTTAAAAAATCTTTCGATCACTTTTACGATATTTATAAACTTATTAAATTACATTTGCCTCCTCTCACCAGTGAATATGTGATATATTTAGTTAATAGGCTAGTGTTCAATCATCATAATCAGGTTTTATTATATAAATAGATGTATCATCATGTAAGGTGGTTACAAGAAATTTCATCTAATACATTAGGTTCGCTTTTGGCCAACAAACAATTTACATCAAATATAATTTGGTTTTCTATGTTTTAAGTCCAATACTGTGGTAAAGCATGTCTAGTACAATTAAGTTTCACGAGCACTGTAGTTCAAAATACAATGACGTTCAATTTATAATTAATATTATATACCTATTATTTTAAATATATAATAATAAATTAATATATAATAATAATAATATTCACACAACATTTATAGTTTTACTGGGCAATCATTTTGTGTAAACTTTTTTAAGTTATTACATTTTTGGGAATCATTTAGAAATGAATTTTCTAAGATTTTAATAATTAAAATCTTAGAAAATTCTAAAATACTCACACACACACTTGACATATTACATATGTATCTAATATGTATATACTAAAGTAGACGTATTATACAGAAAACTATAATTTTATTGTTAGTACAGACTGAATAGAATATTTTTAATAATTTTCTAATCGAGCAAAAATATTTACTATATAAATATACTTTAATTCATTATAAAATATAATTATGTGTAATATACTACACAATATAATATACATATGTTCATATGTTATGTTATAAAGTATTCCATTTGCACAAAGATAGAAAAAAGCAAATTATGTAGAACACATGTGACATGTTTAATATACCATTATATCATTATATTCAGAATAAATTATTTTGAGGAAGTTGGTTATCATATTAAATTTTAAAACGATCATCATTGAGTATGTAAACTTAAGAAGAAAAAGAAGAAAAATTTGTTCTTAAAACATTTTCAAAGAGTAAAATATTACTGTAAATTTATCATTATTTTCAATGTTTCAAAAACCAAAAATGTCTTTAGAAACATTTTTAGAACTCATTTTTTATTATTTAGAAATGTTTATTAAACATTCTTTATTTTTTTTTGCATTACTTTAGTAATAAGTTCATATGATATAGATATATTTTTTTTTTGCAAAATCTTGGAAAAAACATAGGTAATATTGAACAGTCATTACTTTTTTTATTATTTAAAAAATTTTAAATTTAAATTTTAAACCTTGCATTTATCAGATACATTAAAAGAATATTTAAACAAAAAATTGTATAAAAACATTGATTCTTTAGCTCCAATCGGAATCTATTTTTTATTTTATTTTTTAAACAAGCACAATAACCAATCTTAAATCTTGGACTTTTTATTGATTTGAATATTCATTTGCTGGAATAGTGGAAACCACGGAAAATAATTAAAATAGTGTGATGAATCGTAATGAAGTATACTTAATGGAATTTTGCACAGAAGACAGAAATAAAGTATAAATTTAAGAAAAGAGATAAAAGAGTGGTAGACGTGATTTAATTATCATTTTAATGTAGCAACTGTTTTACGACATGTATGATGTAGGTCGTTTATCTCGAAACAAATGTTAAGCACGATGCGATATTATTATGTTTATAACAAAACATATAAATGAATTTAACTGTACATTTTCCATAGACGTGTGCATTATTAAGACTTTTAAATATCGTTTTTAGAGGTTTAGTTTTTAACTAGTACGCTGTTGAAACTGTGTTTCTAAAAAAAAAAAAAAAAAATTTTATCAATAAATAATTTCCAAATATCTGCCGATTGCGTTAAAATAGTACTTTTTTAATATTAAATGTTTTCTTTAGTTATTTTTGTTTTTTGGTCACATTTTCCTCGGGTAATTTTCACAACTTGGACTATTCACCAAGATCGGCGTTAAATGATTTTGACCTATATACGGAAACAATTATTTATGCAATGCCTATTAAAAAACGGAAACGCTGTTTGTGATTCCCCACCCTCCACACATAGCCAGTGACATTTGTTTTGGATTATATCGAACAAGGCTGCTACCTAACGCACCGTCCACGTAGTGTCCACGGATTAAAAAGATACGAAAAGGTCATAAAGGCACACGAACACACCGTCTTCAACGTTTTCCTTTCCAAATGATAAAATAATGTTATATATTATTATTATATATATATATTAATGTCCTATATTATATAATAATTAGATTCTGTTATTCTGAGCTTACATTTTTTTATGTACACTTAGTCAAATAGAAAGAGTCTATAAATTAGGAGTTTTCGGGTTAATATAATTTGTATAATACTTAATATTTCTGATATAAATTTCATTCTAGTAAATTTTTATTTTTCGATTTTCTCAAAAGTTTTAAGCAGCGTAAAGGAAAACTAACGAAAATTGTTATAAATCGGAAAAAAATAATGCCTGTACAGTTTATCTAAATTTAATTTTCATTAAGTGGGAGTTAAAAATTTTTCAATTTAATTCTCTACCAAGTTAAAATTTTTCTTATATTAAATTTATTGCTAATGTTAGACGTCAATAAACAGATTATACCATGGTGTTTCCTGTAAATTTCTTATTTGAATCGATATGCTACATCATTTTTTTTTATCATGATGACACTAAACGTCAAAATGATCAAAAATGTGAAATATTGATTCGTAAGTCAATTTAGCAAGAAGTATCATGGTATAATTTTTTTTTATATTTATGTCAATTTACCACGAATAAAAATAAAAATTTAGGTTTTAAAGGTAGAAAAAGAATATTAAAACTTTCAGTCATTGAGTCACCTCACTGAGTATGTGTATGAATTTTAGGTATTCATTTTAAAAACATTCTGTATAGTAAAAAGTAAAAACGTTATATCGTAAAATTTAAATAACGTTATATAACGAAAAAAACCAACAATGTTATAACGAAATAAATCAATAACGTTATAATGAAAAAATGAATAACGTTTCCAAACTCTGTATAGGACTTGAAATTTACAACAAATATCTGAAGAAATATACAAGAAAAATTGAATTGTTTATTTTATTTATTTAAAGACTTTTTTTAGTAAATGAAATCGATTAAGAGTTTTCGGGAAAAGAGCTTTCTTGTAGAGGGACTTTTCTAGACGGTTTTTAAAGATGTAAATTTTAAATTTTCCCAGTAGTTTTCTAAAGGTCTCTACAAAACACAATACTTTTTTCACGTTTCATGTCCCTCACAGAAATTTTGATATTTTAAGTGCTCAATAACTCTATTTTGTATCGTTCAAAGTTTTTTTCAAATATTATTGATATTTTATGAGGAAAAGATACAGATTTTAAAAATTTGCAAATTTGAAATTGGGAATAATTTATTAAATAATTACTTTAAATATGAAATATATGCTCAACTATATATTAACAAATTCAAATATTTATTTACTACACATTTTTGTCAATCATAAAACTACTTAATGTTCATAAATTGGATTTATACGTTTTAATTCATATTTGAAATTTATAAGGACGTTACAAAGTCACAATGTTACAAATGTTTTTCAATATCTTTGTAATATCTATATTTTTACACACCTAACATTTGTTATAAAAAAAGTACATTTTTAAAATGTTTAAAAACCCCACTTTATGACATAGTAAATATTCTTATCTTCCATATTTTGTTAAAATTTTGAATCTTCGATTATTCGGAAAGAAGTTGAATTTAAATGTAAAAAAAAAACTATCGAAAAATAACTCGGAGGTCAAGGGTCTTTATAAATTTAAGTGCAATACAAAAAAAAAAACATAATAAGTATAGAAGTTGTAATACAAAATGCCATATAATTCAAAATTTTCATGGCATACAAAAATAAAGTAAATTTAAAGCGGGTACCTATATACTACTGTATAGTACAATATTATCATATTATATTTATCAAGGGAATAACTGAGACTCCGTCTCTCTCCCAAATAAGCAGTAACACAATGAAATAGTTTTAAAAATTGTGTTATCATTTAATATTTTTGTTCATATTGAAAATAATTATTATCGTTTTGGATATTGTTGTTGATAAAATAATACTGTGTATTATATTTTTACGTTAAGAATATAGGTTATTTAATCATTGAGTGCATTATCTACCGGGTGCAATTTCTTGTAAATGCAACTGCTTTAAAGTGAGACTACTATTGTAAGTTAAATAGCTCTAAGTATAAAACCTCCTTAGTAGAATTACTTTTGAGTGAATTCGTAATCTCGGTTGAAGGATTTTATCGGAATTCGTAATAGACCAAAGATTTTGGGAAATAATATTATTAATTAATTAAAAAAATATTACGACTACTTGTTCATCGCTAAATTGTTTCCGATGAATAGGTTGACAAAGTAAATAATCTGAAGATTGATTGAACTTACTATTTTTAGCTTTTTACAAGAACTCCAAGTCAAACGGGGTTTATATAATGTCACAACTATACTGTATTCAAAATGAGATCAGTAGTCGGCGGCAATGTGTGTTCGTTGGCTTCGGTCACATGATGTCAACCGGTTGTAATATAATAATATATAAGTTCAATAAACATTTTAAACATACCATGAAAGTTCGACAATTTAAAATTAATTATTATGAGATATAAAAACTATAGTATACTTAGGTACTTACCTACTCAGTAGATCTGTCGGTCAGGCTTAAATACGCACTCGTCACAGGGTATTATATAACTTAATTAAATATTCGGATCTATAATGTACAGGTACTCGATACAATTAAAATTTTTTTACAAATCGTAATTCAAATGATATCAAATATTGAATAATAAAGGTTATAATTACGAGCAAATGTTCTACGATTTAGTCTACGTACCACATATATTGGATAAGAATAGTCACAAAAAATCGAATCGTCGAAGTGAGATTTGAACTGGTGTACCCATATCCAAAGTTCGTTTAATATATATATTCTACCTACAATGCTCTATACCATTAAACTACCGAACCGAGATAAAAAAGTGGTCGACATTTCTCGTATTTGAACTATTCAGATAACGGACGACACCGTATATTGACATATAATATACACATATTTGGAACGAACGTTTCAGTCGAACGGGGACGATCGGTAGACAAAGAAATGTTCAGTCGTGCGTTAAGACCTTTGGGATACGAATATCCGACGTTCGTGGTGTCGAAAAACGTCGGAAAAGGTAGCAAAAGATTTCGGAAGTTCCGGGTGATAATGAAGTTTAAAAAACGAAAACGGGTAGGAGAATTAAATAAATAAATAATAGATTTTTTCATGTGTAAATGGACTTTAATGAGTGTAAGTTGTTATCACTTTACATTTAAAAAAAAATTTCAAATGCAAATGCTTGTATAAAAGATTTGTATTCAATTTAAACTATATTTCATATAGGTTAAATATGAAAATGAGATAATTTAGAACTTAATATATATATACATAATTAAAAGAAATATTTTAATGTTGTTTTAAATAATTTTTTTTAATACAAACTTGATTTTATATTAAGTGTAAAAAAAGCAAAAAGAAAACCTAGAACCCAGAAAAGATGCTTGTAAATTCATACATATATTCAGAACGGTATGCAGACATCGAGAAGTACGTAACAGAAATCTGTTTATTGGTCTAAAAATACAAAAAATATACAGGATGCTCCAACTGCCTTAATCAATTTTACGTGTAAAGTATTATTTTTCATTTAATTTATCGTTATGATATAATATATTGTGCTGATGGGTTATAAACCGAATCACCCACTCACACGTTCTCTCACTATCCCTTATTCACAAAAGTATTATATATCGCTGCCGAATAACATATTCACTCTACGTTGGCAATGATGGCGAATATTTGTACATTTAATAATTTCTTAATAGACTTATAATACTTGACCAGGGGGACGGTATACAGTCATTACTTCTTTTACGAGGAGATTTATGAAACGAAATACGTCACAACTAAATGTGAATCCGTCCTCATAACAAGAGAACATTCTCGTCGTCCAGAATGAAAGAGGTTAACAAAAAATATAATTTTATCCTTGTATAGAAGATATTGTGTAACAATGAAACATTTTGGTACACAATATGATATAAATCATTTAAAATCAAATATTAAATATATTTTTTTCTTCCATTCAATTATTTTGTCGCATCATTATAGTTGACTTCAAAGGTAGTTTGAACGGTTTATCTTTATACTATAATATAACCTAATAACCATGTAAAACATGTTTCTGCGATTTTTGACTTTTAAATATAAAATTCAACATTTTTAAAGAAAAAAATATTTAACTATACACATTTTAAAATATTGCAATATAACTTAACAACTTAGATAGTTCATTTATTTATAGTTATATGTGGCTTCATTATCTAAATAACATTTTAAAATTATATACAATATATTAATGAATAAAACAAAATTATTCACCTACCTATATATGGGGTAATACACATGGTTATCATTTAGTGGAGGGAGCATAAAAAATAATTGAAGAATGTGGTTTCTATCGCTGCAGATTTTAAAACTATATAGGTTTATACTTTAATTTTATATTTATAAGTATATAATTATTTTTTAGATATCATGATTAATTAATTCAGTAATATCAAACAATACTTTGCATAAAAAAATATGAATGTCTTAATGTTCAACATATATTATCCTATTGTGTATTGAATGAATACATAATAATAACATTTTTTTTAAAATTTTAATATTTAAAAAAATATATTGACGTAGCTAAAAAAATTATATTTTCATATTAAAATGGCTGCAATATGTGTGTAATATTCATTTTCTATGTTAGCAATATTTTCAAAACATTAATATATCCAATGCAGAGAAATACAAAATTGAGACAATATAGTCAATTTTATATTGTAGCAAAATTTCACGGAAACGATGTGATAATCAAATTGTGTAATCACAACATTTAATTTAAAACAAAAAAAAAAAGAAAGAGAGAAAGAAAACGGAATGTTTTGTATTTGTATTTACACTTGGTAAATATCTACCCTATTTGTTTTAAAAACCTAGTAAGTATAACCATTTCTGTCTTCTATCATTTCTCCTCGAATTAAAAATTCCTCGCCACATTCAAATATAATTTGAAATATTGTTTTGAATATGAATAAAATACATCTAAAATATTTAAGTATGTTATGAGTTTTCATATTGTTGTTCAAAAAATAATGTCCCAATATATTAAAATCAAGTTCTTTTAAATATTGTATTGTATATTATATTATTAACACATGTCTGAAGTATTAAATTTACAATATTCGTTTATAAAATATTATCAATGCGACATTATAATGTTTTTTTTTTTGGAAATATTCGGTTTAAAACAGGTTAAAGCATATTTTGACAGTATTCATGTTCCAATATTGTATATTTTTGTTACCTGGGATATAGAAAAAAAAAATAATTAACTTTTGGAAATTATGTTTTACTAATATTCAAATTAAAAATTAAAAACCATTTTTTGTTTCATTGTTAATGAGATTTCTTTATATGAATAATGAAATGCTATTATTTGTGCAGCAATAAAAATATTTTAGATTAGAACGATAAGTTAGGTAAATTTAATTTAATGATAAAAATCTATTTAATACTAAAATATGACACATTCAATCTATAAATATTATTACTGTAGTATTGATTTATAACTTAAAGTAAAATAAGTACCCGTACGTTCTCACGAATCCATTTTCCGAAGACCTTTTTCCCGAAAGAGACCATTTCACGAAAACCAAAATTTCGAATCCATAAAATATACCTGAATAAAAATAAGAGCAATAATTTTGGATTACATCATATAATATAAGGAAAAACGACGATTGCTGGATTTTTTACGAATTATAGCTCACAGTTATACTATAAGTTTTTTGTTATATTTTTGATATATTAAATACTGTTTTTTTTTTTATAAAAATAATAAATTAATGTAAATAATAAATTAATCTATTTTTAATATCTACCTATATATGGATCCAAAAAATAAATGTTCTTTTTATGATATAGATTTATAATATTGGTATTTCGTTTAAAAATAAAAAAATAAAAATTCCTGAATAATACTATTAATGAAAAATGTTATCGTGATTTTGGTTTTATTGAATTAGTTTTTTGGGATATTGATAATTTAGGAAAATGGATTCGGGAAAATGCACGGTAATCATTAAAACCATAACACAAAAAAAAAAAAAAAAAATATAGATAATCGCATAATATAGTATCTATATTATACAATTTAATAATATACTATTTAAGTATATTGTTAAAATAAATAGAAATATAGTTTAAAAGTCATTAAACATTTTTGGTTTCTGCGAGTAAGATAAAGGTAGTTAGGTAAGGCTAGATTAGGGAGATATTAGTGGTAAAATGTTTTCTTTCTGTGATAGGGTTAGGTCGAGATTTTGTAAGATGGATATCTGCAGGAATGATCGAATGGATTGGTTTTATTGTGGTTTTTTGACATTGCCCAGTAGACTGTTTTTAATACTACAGAATATATAAACCTTATATCTGTTATTATTTTGTTTTCAGTTTAGTATATTCATCTTGAAAATGCTTATAAGGTAGTATGAATAAAGGTCGTTTTTGGAAACTACGCATTCTTAAAAAAAATTAATTATTGTTTTATTTAAATTTAAAACAGGTTTATAAAAACTTTTTTTTTTATAAATGAAATATAGTTTAGATACTTTCAAGAGTTTCTTTTATGCGTGTATTCATATGTAGGACACACTCATCATAAGAAATTGATGCGTATTTCATGCAGGATAAAGGTACGAGTCTCTGGCGTTTTCAAAGTCGACATTTTCGATGTCGTTAAAATGCCAATCATCCGACGAAATCTTTGCGCACAGGATATACAAATAGATGAAACGACGTGTTTCTGTGTATACCTATTTATGATATGTAAATGTAATACGGAGCCGACATTTCATGAACATTTCAATTCCACTCATTTATTTTTCGTTCTACAGGGTAAATACATTTACCTACTTATTGGTAGCTATTATACCACATAAAATAATTAAATATTTACTAAATTATTGAAATCTAACAAATTGTTTGAAAAATGCGTAAAAGTCTCGAGGTAGGGGGGAAGCACGGTTAGCTAATGCTCCCGTTACACATTAGATCCATCCAAGCCCGTTGCCGTTTCCCATCGATTTATTTAATTTTATTTCAATGGTAATTAATTATGAATACATTTCTACATTAAATAGTTAAGTACGAATACCATAATTTAATAAAAATGTAGGTAGATAGTTTAAAAAGCGAACAGGATATAGCGTGATGCATACAATTATATATTGCTTTATTTTAAAATGAAATGCTTATTACTTATTATGTTTTACAGCGTTATCCAACCGTTTTTAGTCCGTGAGCTAATTTATACATTCAAATTAATACGGTAGGCTAAAAAATTAAAATAAAGATAAACCAACAAAAATTTAATTTTATTATGAAACTTTAATAACATTAATAAACAACACGGTACTAGGGTAATAGCATCAGTAAATGAATACTACCATTGAATGAAAGAGCTCGGGCTTTATTTTAAATTATAAGAAAGTTTATGGTAGTCGGCTCTTAGAAAAAAATTTAAAAATATATAAATATTGTAATTTTTGTGTCACTTTAACTTCATGATATTAGGGACCATATTTATTAAATAGGAATCAAAGATATTTCTCTCTATTTAGTACCACCGTGGTTTTTATAAAATGGTTTAATTTTGCGGGAAAAATGTGAATAGCAATATTAGTGTTTCAATCGTTATAAAACTTGGTTTGACATTGAAAATGAGATTTATTCGATTCTATATATGAACAGGATAATATAATTTCTCAATATTAAATTTTTTAAATAGTTTATTTATAATTTTGACGGTGTTTGAGCACTGGTCTACAATTAATATAGAAATAAACCAGTAAATGATTCGATCCAGTAATTGAGTATTAATAATTACAAACAATATTTCGGTAGTTTTAAACATTATTGCCATTATAACTTATTATAATGATGAACATTTTTGATGAAATAAATGGAAAATAGATGATGTGTTCGTTCACTAGAAAAAGCTGATTTTCATAGTTAAATGCGATTAAAATTCGTGCTGAATATAGTTCAGTTATCGATTTCGTCCGAGATAGTACAGAGCATCTCAGATGAAATAAAATATGTGTATACGAATATTGCGATGGACGAAATCGGTTCGTGTTTTTGGAGTGTGCAAAAAAAAAAAATAAAAAAAAAAAAAAAAAAAGTCATCGAGGACCGTATGGACTGCAGTAAATGCGTGCGGCCCGTGGCTTAGACCACGCTCACTTATATTGGACGGTAAATATATATATTACGGCTCAATAGAGATACGTAGGTAAACATGGTTATTAAAAAAAAAAAAAAAAAAGAAAAAAAAAATGTTTAATTGTAAATTTCGAGAAGCGTGTCGAATTGGGAAAACATATTATCTATTGTCTATAACGAACAGAGAGCGAAAAATCCAATTCACTTTGCCCGGAAATAGTGATTTCTTTTATATTTCGAAACGAGACGATTCGACAAGCTTAGCGGTGGGGGAAAAAAAAAAAAAGGACTAGGTTTCTCAGGAATCCGTTGGAACTCGTTTCATCCCGACATTGCTTTTTATGGAATACTCACCGCACCCTATATAATATATACACAATGTATATAACGTGTATATATATATATATATACAATGTATATAATGTATATAACGTGCATATATGTATATACAATGTATATAATGTACTCGGGAAAACGGTCGTGGGGTCGATGCCGTTTGTGGCCCGAGAAATGTATACGCAGTATAACCGTGAAAAGCTCGAGGGACGCGGGGCCTCGGTATAAATTGTTTGTACAAAATCTCGACGAGTAGTCATTGTCTACGGTAAAATAAACGTTGTGAATAACTTAAGCGCCGGGCGCACGCATACTACTTGTTGATTCCCGTATACGGGTCGAAACGGCGTAAGGGGTAGGTTGCGATCAGAGGGGAGGTCGTCGTTAAGAGACCGTCGTCGTCGTCGTCGTCGTCTTTGCACGCGCGCATATCCTCGACCTCGGTACACTGATGGAAAAACGCATTTATAATATACGCTCGGTCGTGGATTTCTTTCTCGTTGATAATAATAATAATAATAATAATAATTTACGGTTCGTTTTTTTTTTTTTTTTTGTACACGAAAAACTGTGATAATATATTATTATCTTCCCGTAACGAGGATGTGTGGGGGAGGAGAGAACTATATTCTTATACGTGTTTCATTATCTATTATCTACACACACACACACACACACATACACACACACAACTTGCGTCTTTCAGTTTGATTTTCAACATTTTTCAGCGACTGTAATTCAGTCATTTTTGAATTTAGTTTTACGTGAAAATTACTACGAAAAAATATACGAACCGGGTATCGATAATGTAATTGTAATGATGACGGTATTTGAGTTGGATAGTATATTACAGTTTTTTGCTTACATTATGATTAATCAATACACGTGTATAACGCCATAGCGTATAATAATGTGATAAGGGTGGGCGATCACCCCTTCAGCGACCATAAAATATGCCCCTTCGTTTGAATATTATCATCAAATAATGGACAATGAACGTAATTTCTTATAAAAATCATATAAATATGTAGTGCACAAAGATCAAATCTTGAACGTTTCACGCGTGAATATAGTTATTCATAAAATAAAATTTGTGACTTTTTTTTATGTAAAAAGAGCACTAACCGATTTTTTGAGTGACAAATAACTTAAAATTCATGTAAAAGAAAGGATATACGAAAAAAAAAAAAAAATGAAGTGTGAATAATTTACCATACTTGATTAATAACTACCTATGGATTTATGAAAGGAAATAAAATATAATGATGCGTTTTCAAGATTTAAGAATAAAAAAAAAGGATATGAAAAAAATGAAAAGTATACAGACCAAATGAAAAACTATATATTAAACCTTCACAGGATATAAAACCGAAGAAAGAAAATTCAAATGTGGACAAAAAATCGATATTATTATACTTATATATACTTCAAAATGGCAGAGATTAAAAATAAAGACAATACAGTTTTCGAATTTGAAACTATATATAATGTGTATAATATATATAGATAAGAAGTATAAAATAATATACATTTTTTATTAAAACAATATTCTATGTGTACATACTAGGTACTTAATAACTTTACGCGAAAAATAATCTAATTGTCAAAAATAACTTCTTGACGTTAAATTTTGTATTATATTTTGGGAAAAATCATATTATATGTAACATTACTTAAAAGTTACATAAACATAATTTAAAAGAATCTTAGACCTATCCTTTGATCTTACTTTAGGGTTTCAACATCCATATGCAAATTTAGAACGATAATTAGTTAAAGTTCTAGTCCAGTTCATGCAGGTCTAAAAAAAAATTTCGGAATAAAGAAAACTCCAAAGAGGTTATTTATTTGTACGATATTGTAAAATATAATTGTGAGGTTAGAATTTCAAATTTTATATTTTAACCGTTTGTCGCCTCGTCTCGTGGGTTTCGGATCTAAGAAAAAAATATCAGATAATATCGAAAAACTGCAGAGGTATTTTATTACCTCATACCACGTCTTTTGGGTTTCAGAATTATGTTCAAAATCAATATTTATCAAAATATATGAAGTTCGTATCAATAAGTTATGTAGTTATCTATCTAAAAAAATGAATGTAACATTACGTCCAATATTTATTTCCTTACCTGTATGTTTATATTTGAAACTCTGACCACTAGTTATTATTTTATGATGGCGTACAAATAAAAAACCTCTTTGGAGTTTTTCAATATTCTGACATTTTTTTTAGGCCCAAAAACTAGAGTTTAACCCAATTATTATATCAAAATAAAAATAAAATATTTAGTGTATTGTATGTACTAGTATATTAAGTATTATAGTACCTTTTTTTTTTTAAACAAAGATGAATCATATGATACCACAAATATAAGTGATACCCAATTAAATTATGTCAGGGGTGGTCACACTGGCCAATACTCCCTAGTACCTTGTTAGGCTGAAATAATAAGTGAGTCGTTGTCGATGACCGTTTGAGTGAACGTGCGATCGCGTGTATCTGTTTTTATTTTCTGTTACGTGTAAATTCATTAAAAATCTGTTTTAAATTATAGTCAAATATTATACAAAACCGACTCAGTGTTTATTTATTTAACCTGGCTAACGTTCTTAATATTCTTATTAATTTCTTTTGTTTATTAAATTTTTAGCTGGAAATAATTTTGAATAGAATTATTATGAGATACTTCCATGAGATTTGGCCTAAACGTCATATCCTAATTATAATCTAATTATGGCAATGTGTGATTGAAAACGCATTTAATGATGTGATTGTAAATTTTGATCGTAAAATTCCATATATAGTTTTATCATATATATATATATATATATATATATTTATATTACATCCATGCTATTTTGATTACATGAATAATGCACGAAGATTTTATTTTCATTTTAACAATGCGTATTAATTTTAATATAAAGGTATTAAAACCAAAACTGAACGTTCCTTTTAATGAGTTTAGCATTTAAATCAGTATATTAATCATAAAATAAATATAGAGAATAAGATTATAAATAGATTATATTTATATTTATACATTGTATTTATAGCACGAAATTAAAAACTTATAAGTTTATATAAGTGAAAGTATAAAAATAATGGTATTTGAGATATATTTTTAAATACTTTTGTTATGTATTTATTCTAACCTATAATTATATAATCATTTTATCGGGTCGTTCTAACATTTTTTTTATGTGATGATGTTGATATGCCAAAAATGAGTATCTAAGTATAATAATATTAAGAATTAATAACACAATATACAAATATATACATAGGTATCTACATAAATTATTTTTAGAAATTTATAAGAGTTAAATATTAAAACTTTTATGTGTGTACATATTAGTATTCAAGTGTTATAAATACATTTTTAAATATATATTTATTTACATCTGTATTTAAATAATAATTAAAAGTATTTTTTTAGATGACATATGTGTCGCTCGATCATATTTTCATTAATAATGAAAATTTGCTAATATACTAACGATCAACACACAATACACAATGGTCGTTTTAAAATAGTATGTAAGTATAGTTAAATTAATTTAATTTTCTGTTTTAAAAATAAGTTTTACAGTATATTTTTAATTAAAAAACAAATTAGCATAAAATTGAAATTTATGTAATAAATTAATTAAGAAAATCGTTTTGTTGTTTTTATAGTTTATAAACAATAATAATTAAATTTATTTTTGAAACAACCACAGTATAATATAATATAATTATTAGGTTTATGAAAGCTTGAAGCTAATAATTGTTTTTTAAGTTAAATTTTCAAATGATATTTTACATTAATCAAATAGTTAGCTACATGCCTAAAATATTTTCAAATTAAATAATTAGTTTAAAATATGGCTCGTTAAAGATATTAGATGTTATTTTTTTATTATTATAATTACCACTTTATAACTATAAATTATACATTATTAGTTATAATAACAATAACAATTTATTATATTAGAAAAAAAACATAGAAAATATTTCTCATCACGTGATTGTGATATCACAATAAAAATATCTATTTAGTTTTTATTATGATAAAATTAATATTATAAAAATACGATTATTATAGATATTTTTTTAATATGTCTCTTTAAATAATATCTTTTGTGAAATAAATAATTTTTTTAGTTTATAAATTGTATTATGCATGTACATTTCATTTATAGTGTTATAGAATAAATCGAATTAACACATTAGCAAACTTGTATAAAGTGATTTGATAGGTTTATACATTTATCATTTTAAAATACATATTTCGATAGATCCATTTGAAATACAATTTTATAATATTATAATATTATAAAATTTTGTTTGATATTATTACGAACATTTTTTATTTTGAGTTTGAAAAAGGTTATCATTATTGAAAATGAAATTATAAATACCTACATTTAACTATTGTTTACAATCTTTGACATCCCACACCAGCTTTTTTTAAATAACATAACTTATTTTTACTTCAGACATTTCATGAAGAAAGACATTTTTGAATAATAATCATTATTTTTATTTATTATTACAAATGGTTAACAAAAAAAAAAAAAACGCTATACAAATTGACTTAAATGTATTCATAAGTATTACGTTAATAGATAGGTAATACAGTTTGTGGTACTGTTTGTATGATGATAATTGTATATAATAAAAATCACATTTAAAAAAATAAATGGATAGAATAATTTAATTGAATAATGTATAAATCGTTATTTTTATATTAGTATATTTGAAAAAAAAACCAATAGGTAGTTTCAAATATAACTACTTTTGAAAAGTATTTATTATATCTTTTTAAATGCATACAAATTATTTACATATTACAACACTTCTAATAAGTATAATAAACATTGGCATAAAACGGTTATTTTTTATGGTTTCTCGTACGTTTACGATTTATCCACTACTAAATTGACCTTGTGAAATTAAAAATTTCAGTTTACACTAGTAGTAGCTACTACGGAGATAATACTAATTTTTCTATATACGATTGTCTAAAAAAGGTGCTTACCTCAATATTTGTTTGACTGTCATTGGTTTGTTTGGTGTATGAGGTAACAGAATTTTCTGTGCACCCTAAAACAAATATCAAATATGAAAATACATATGAACTATTATTTATTTGTTATAAATATTAGATATACATAATACACAATAGGTTACCTATCTATATTATTTTTACTAATTTGAACATTTAATAATATTTTTAGCCGATAAAAAATGATTTCGTTTAATATAAATGTGTTTTAATAATTTTTTTCGAGTTTAAATTAAAACTATTTTATTTAAAAAAAAAAATGGTTTTAATTTCACATATATATTTTTTTATTAAGCCGAATTTATCGAAACTAACGACATAAATGTATGTAAATTATACACAATAGGTAGTTGTAATAGCAGCTATTAATATAGTGCTGTAAGTTGTAATAGGTCTTTCAATGGTCGTCGAATAGGTTTAAATTTTTGAGTATTAACCACAGAAGATGTGGTGTTTATTTAGTAAAATTAATCTAAAATAATTGATTTTATTACCTACTTATAATGTGTTGATAATTTGATTTCGATAAACGTTTTTAGACATGGTTATTACAGGGCAGCTATGATAGGACAGTTATAACTTATAAGTGTTTTAAAGTTATAAGTCAAGTTATAAATTGCTTTTTAAAACAACATTTAACTATGTTTTAACGTATTACTGTTTACAATAATGTATTATTCATTTGACAAGTTATTTATTGAAAAGTAAAGTTCTGAAGAGTTATTTTAAAATTACTTTTATGACATTTTTTAAAATTTTGTTTTGTTTTTTTATTATTTGATTGTGTTATAAATATTTAACTTCGTGATTGTACAAATTGATTGTCTAATGTGATACATGATTTCATATATCAATACATACTTAATAAATCAACATTTGGAAGAAAAACTTCATTAATTAAATTCAACAATTTCTGAAGTAAAAAAGATTGTTGATATAAATTGTGAAACAATAATATTAACTTTAAACTTTTTTATTATTGAATAAACATTTTACTTTTTTATCAAAATTAAAAAGTAACTTTTAACTAACCTTAAAATAGTTAAGGCATAACTCAATAAGAAAAGAATTTACAAAAGTCTTTCATAGAAAAAAAAGAAAAGAAAGTGAATCAAACGAAAAGGGTCTTGGAATTTTACTTTTTTTATATATAGAGTTAAAAAAAGATTTTATTGATTATCATTTTATTTTGATATATAATTTGGTATATACAAGTTTTTTTTTAAAGGTCTGCATTTTTTTATTTTTATTATTGGTACGATAAATGTACGTATAGTGATACAATAAGAATGTATATTGTAATTTAAAAATAAAGGGTTTATTAGTTTTAAAATTCAAGCTATGTACATAGAATGTCTATTATATTTTATAGACTTTTTTTCTTGATAGACATTTTCGGATTTAAATAAAATTTCATCTTGTAAGAGTTTTCGGAAATTTATCGCAAATCGAGCACGAGCGTTATCTTAAATTGATCTTTCGATATTCGCAATAGTTGAGAAATTTAAAAGTATAAAAAATTACGAAAAGAATCATAGTCGATATATTTTTTTGGAGGGAGTTAATAACTATAAGTTTTACACTCGCAAAACTCGCTTATTTCCATAAACGAACAATTAAAATAATATGACTTTACTTGTGTTTTTATAAATCGTTTAAACTAGGGATTTTAAGCTTATTATTTTTTTTTATATTTCGGGTATTGAATAACATATATTGTAATGGAAATATTGTAATATAAGTAGGTATTGGTTTTTTTTTTTAAACAAGACATTGGGATTACGAAACACAATTTTTTTATTTTTTGTACTTTAATTACTACGAGTAGTCGTATTCAAAACATATATTTAAATGTTTTTAAAGTGTTCCAAGTATTATATTAGTTAGAGGACTATTTATTTATTTATGAGCTGTTACAAGAAATCATATATATATAAAAAAAAAACAATATCTTAACAGCTTTTAAAACTTGTATAAATGCATATATCAAAAATCGTTAAGTAATGTTGTAAGCTATAATTTATTTTTTAGTTTCATATTTCTAACATGTTTGTACGTTGATAAATATGAAAAATGATATACTCGGTGTGACGTCCTCTTAACATAACTTTCAAAATATAATTTTAATCTAATCATTTCCTAGATAATTTTAATAATTATATAATAAAACATTACATTTGCATTATTATTATTATTATTATTATTTGAAAAATTATTTATGTTAGTTTTTTTTCACGGAAACGATAAATAATTTTTATAATGTTTGTTAATATATTATAAAATAACTAATATTTTTGCACGTATAGTAAACCTACCTATATTTGATTTTGTTCAAATTATTTAGCTAACTTAATAATGATTCTTTTTGAACAAAAAAATAATGAAAAAAATATACACTTAATATTTATAGAAATAAACTAGATAGCTGTATACATTACAAGTACACATTACATTGTTTAAAGATTATGTTTAGTAATACAAAATAAACTATTTTTATTAAAAAAAATTTAAATTGTGACACAAAATATTTTGAATTGTTAATTATTATTCTTAGGAAAATTATATAATATTTCAATATTACATTTTATAACGACAAAACAGTTAATATATTATTATAGTATAGTATAGGAACCTTTATTTACACCATATACTTTTTATAATACTACTCGTATGTATACAATTTACTCTGTTCCCTCGTCTAGGTTTTTTAATACCTCTGCTTATATTTCGTTCTCCTTAAGAGTTTTGAGGTTTTTTTTAACCTGCTAAATTGTTGTAATATTTTCTCTTTACTTGAAACAGGCAGTCTATGTCATCAGGTTCTGTTGGCGTACATGCAAATGTCTCCACTGGGTTTTCGCAATTAAGCAATGATCCAAAATACGGTCTCCATTTTTTCAATACTTAGTCGTGTTCTGTCACTATAACTTGTTGTTTCCATTATCATTTTTTAGGTAATTTTCATGTTTATTGTATCCTCTCCTCATTGAGTTTACCTTCTGGTATTGTTACCCAGTTCTATTTGCTTTATGGTCAATCTTGACTTCCTCTAATAAGCCTTTTGTGCACTTAATTATTATTACATTAATTATTATTTTGTGTTGATTATTTTAAAATGTATTTTTAAAAATATCTATATCTAGCAACAAGTTTTCTACTAATACGGAATACTTTAAATAGCTATTTATGCATAAAAACTTTTATGTAAAAAAATTAATTTCTTTAATATTAATATTATACAACTTTTTATACCTACTTTTAAACATTTTTAGGTTCCAATGTAATTTCTCTTTTATGGTTTTTTTTTAAAATTTTTTTATATAGATTTATAATTTATCTGGTAATAATATTTAAAAATATCTATTAAATTGTGTATGTATATAAATATATTAAGTGTAAAATGCATTAAAGATTATAATAAAAAATTTCGGATTATTACCGTTTTGCGCCATAAAATTGCTCTGTATTGCGGCACGCATTGATGGTTGGCATCTGTTAACACCACAGACAAAAAAAACGGAACCTTGTCCACGTCCGATCCAACATAATTCTGGTGCACTAATAACAAATACGAATTATTATTATAACATTATTTTAATGTTTGAAATTTATTAAATAACATTTAAAAAAATTTAGAATAATGTATGTCGAAATAATTGTACCTATCATTTTTTAGATAATGATGATGTTTATATTTTAGTTTTATTTTTATTTTTCTGTGAGCAACTTTTCAACTAGAGCTGAGAAGGAGTTTTGTAGTGTATAGTGCTAATGATAATAAATTGGTTCTAGTTAGTACTTTGAATATGAAAACAACATCTATTACGTACGTTCAATTACAGGACTTCTACACTACGCCGCGTTTTAAATTTGAATGATTATTACTCAGGTAATATTCATTGGATTTAAAAAATGAAAACATGAAGACTATAAAAAAAATCTATTCTTTAAAAATTTTTTCCTTAACACATACGTTGTTACTTGAAAATCGAAAGTTAATAGGTAAAGTTCAACAAATAAAGAAGAGGAACAAGACATTATAAAGTACAAAATTGAGTAAGTAATACCCATGTAACATTTAAAAAGATAACTTATAATTGACTTCAATATTAATCATTGATTATTACATATATTTAAATTGTATGTAAATAAAATAATAAATAATTAAAAACATTACAAAATATAAACATTTAATTAAATGTTGAGACAATTTTTGAATTCATGACCTTTTTTCTCTAGTTTCTTGCCATTTTCGCCCTCTCCCGCTCTTTAACACAGCTCTGTGTATATTGTACACGTATTATGAAATATTGATAAGCGCACTTTAAATAGACAAGACGGTTCTAATTGTCTAGTCCCTTGCTCAAATTTCTCCTCTTTTTTTTTAAACTTTAAATGTTTATAAATGATTGAACTATTGGTTTAATATTTTATATGCCTACTTATATAAAGATTTTCACATAAAATATTTTTTGTCTGTCAGAATGTAAGATAATGATAAAATAAGATTTAAGATAATGGAACTAGTCGAATGTGAAATAGATCCACAGAAAAGAGAAAGGTTAAATTTTGAAAAAGTAGAGGAATTAAAATATCTAGGAGCAAAATTGAGTATAAAAAATGACTGGTCTAAAGAGATAAATATTCGTATAAATAAAGCGGAAAAAACCTTCTATGCACTATTGAAATTTCTCAATTGCAAAATGCTATCAAGGAGATCCAAAACGAAATTATATGTATAAATTATAAGATTCATATTGACATACGGATGTAAAGTTTGAATGACAATGACAGTAACGGAGAGGAGGCTAAGAACATTTAAAAAAAAGGTATGCCGGAAAATCTGTGGCCCTGTGTTTGACGGGAATATGGGGAAGTTGGGGAAGAAGATATAATAGGAAAGTGCAGCAAATGATGGGTTTGGTAACTAACATCATTAAAGGTCAAAAAGCCTAATGGTTAGACCATATCTCAAGAAGAAGAGAGAATGGCTTTCTAAGGGCAGTTTTTAAATGGAAACCTTAAAGAAAACGTTCACGGGAACGCCCTAGAAAGAGGTAGGTTGACGGAGTAACGGAAGATCTGAACGCAATGGGTATAGAAGATTGACATGAAATTGTGCAAGACAGAGAAAAATGGCGGGATATTGTAGTGACGGCTAAAACACTCTTAGAGAGTAATATGGCCAGCAAAACAAGAAGAAGAATATAAAATTCAAAATATAGGTTGGTGCAGCAATAGCTGGTTGATATAAAAAAAAAAAGTAAAAATACAAATTTGAAATAAATTTATGAGAAATATTTTATTCCCGTTGTTAAAATATCTATGTAAAATTTTAATTAAAATTTTAATATCATATTTATGTTTACAATAGGTACATAATTAGTGAGAGAATAACGATCTAATTTTGAACATTGTATACGTACGTTTTCCCAGAAAATATTTGAAATACCATCTCGTTTGAAACTCTGGATTTTCCAGTACTGGTGTGCATGGAGAACCAAAAATCTGAAAAAAAAAAAAAACAAAATTATTTAAAATTCTAGTTACTTATTACATAAAAAAAAAAATGATTATCTAAACTATGTAAATTATTGTAAATTAATTTTTTAGTTTCATTGTGTATAACTGTACATGAAAATAAGCGTTTCAGATAACATTGGTATTCTGCTGCGTATTATAACAACAACAACTAAAAAAGTAATGAATAAACGGGGATTTGTAAATGTCAATATTTAAAACAAACATTTTAATATATTTTATTGAAACACTATTTCGGAAACACGAGCCAATTAGAAATAGGAATAAACACATACGTTTTTTTTTTTATCAGGAGTAATGTAGGGCGACCATACTTTTTGCGGGATTGTCCCGTTTATGATAATTGGGTCCCATTGGCCCAACAAACTTTAAATAGTACCCTTTTCCCCCACTTTTGAAAGTGGTGTCTCGTTTTCGATCCGTTTTTCTAAACGATTTTGAGGATCTTTGTATAAAAATTATGAATGACTTTTTTTTTGCTTATATACCGTTTTCAAACCAATTTATGAAAATGTTGGTAGAAAGTTACGAGTATTAAGATTTTTTTATTTTTTTATTGTTGTCTTGTTTTTTAATTTTCAAAATTTGGTTACCCTAGTATAATGTAATGAAATTTCAGTTATTATATTATTCAGTTAGAAAACATTAATTTCCTTTATATATTGATTTTGTGTATTTTAAACTTTAAAAAAGCGATTCACTCGTATAATTTCACTCATTATTATAATGATTAACTGAAAGTTATGAACAACTGTTGAGAGGTGATCCAATAACTTGAACAAAGCATCAATAATATTTTGAACACAGTGGTTTTTGATTACCATTTGAAGTAAATTGTACGAATAAATATTTAATACCTATACACAAAATTCTAAAATCAAAATAAAGAAAACTCATTTATTCCAGTTGAGTTATACACCCAGAATAGATCAGATTATATGGAACACTTTATGTAATGTATATATATATATATATATTATAAAATATTATATATAAATTATGTTTGAACAATAAGATAAGAATATAATATATATTATTACTATTTTCGACGAAGTTATTGTCAATAATGTCAGTATTGTATATAAATTGGATCATAGGCGATGGATATATACATTATTATAGGGCCCTTCTACACTTTTACCTTTATATACAGAATAGGTAGTTGTTGTAGTGCTTCGTCAAGATGTGTTTTTTGGAGTTAAAGGGAACGCATCGACGTATAGGTAATATGAACACTGGAAAATTATACATGACTGACGGATATAATAAATTTATGAACAATTTCGGTGGATTTTAATCGAAAAACATTCTTTGGGCATACAAGATCTATAAAATGCATTACTCGTATATTTTAAGCGCATTATATTAGCTTTAAATATATGTATATACAAAATTGATACTCTAATAAAATATGAACTATATATTATTTTTAATAAAGTTATTATATTGTGGCTTTATTTCCTCGTAAATAATAATAATAAAAAAAAAAAAAAAATGGTCATAGAAACTTGAATTTTTTTACAAAGAAGGTATTTGGGCGGATCCATATTTCTCCAAAAATCAGATTCCATTTTCCTCGAAACAAAAAAAAAAAAATCAATTCCTTTTCCTCCACAATAATTTCCCTACATTATTCATTTTCCTCCAAAGAATTAATTAATTAATTTATTGTACAGATATTAATAGAATATAATATATATTATAAATAATAATAGGTGATACACTTCGTATATTTATTAGCTTTTTACATTGATATTGTTACAAAAACAAAATACTTCTATAAAAATGTTAATTAAAAAAAAAAAAAAAATCAACTAAAATTTTTTTAAATATTATTTTAGAAATTTAGTACGTATATTTATTATTTATTGACATTGCATTTTTAAGTAAGTATACCAGATTTATGACGAATTATTTGGGAAAAATAGATATACAACAATAATAAATATTAGGTAATGAATTGGTATGTTTTTATTTAATTTTTGTTTTTATTTCTTCTTTTTTTTAGTTTCATTATTTATATAGTAAATATATAGTAATTTATTATTACTATTCATTTACAATTATAAAACAAATGAAAAAAACAAAGGCATAAATATTTTGAAAACCTCGGGTTATTTTATAGCCTTAATAAAGAATTATGTGTATTCTCCGTTGTTATTATCATTTATACGTATATTATCCATTATTATTTAATACGTTTAGTTTTGATGTTTTTGATATAAAACAAGGTACACAATTTTCAAATATATTTACAAGAAATATGAATACATTTATAAATTTCTATACTGATCATCACAAGTGAAATATTAATACAAATTCAAAATTCATCATTTGTTTAGTTGTATAATAGAATAATTTTTGTTCTTAACAAGAATAAAGTATATTATATTGTATACTTTTTTTCATTTTGATGCGTTAAAAAAAAAACTTAGATCGACCCTTTGAAATCCATTTAATTGAAAAAATATTTGTGATTCCATTTCTTTTTTTGCAGTCAATAGTTGTTGACAAACTTAATAGAAAAAAGTTTGCACTATAATAGGTATATATATATATGTATTTTTCGAAATCGAGTATATTTTTTTTCTATAATAATGTGCCCAATATATTGAAAATAAATATTTGATATTATCAATTTACATCATAGGTATCCCACTTAAATGTGTATAAGTACATGAAAACGTAATATTTTTAAAATAACACTAAATGTAAATAGTATTTTATTTTATATTAATATAAAGGTGACTTTGAAGCGAAATATTTAAAAATAATAATTATGTGCTCATCTAGATAGTGACTTTCTTACTGTTTTTTTCTTTAAAAAATAAGTTCATAGAAAGTAAAAATGGTATTATATAGATAATATATGAATTCAGTTAATATATTATTATAGACATTAAATCTGTGTCAAAAGCTTAAAACTGAAAAATATTCATCCTTTTTGAAGTAAAAACTTTTGAAACAATTACTTGTTCAATATTATTATTAAAATATGATAATATAATCACCATAAAATTTAGTATGGCAAACTATAACAACACGCCTTTTGAATATTATACGTCTATAGTGTATCAACTGAGAATAATGGGGTAAACTTAATAAACTGTATAGCCTGTAAAGTTCACTGTACTGCAACGGTGACAATGCATGCCAAGGAATAATATTATTTATTATTAATTTTTCACGTTATTTTAGTACATAATATAGGTATTTTAAAATATAATCGTTGAAAATGCTTAAAAAAAAAAATTGAACTTAGTAATTTAACCAAATATTTGTTTAAATACAACAATAATAATATAGGTAGGTAAAAATAATAATAATAATAATACCGATAGTTATTGGAGTTCTTCATATATTATACCTATTATAATGTAACGAATTCATAGAAGATAAAATGTGCACGCGGTAGAGTTACTATTGATTAATTACCAAATTTCTAGTCAATTTTGTTCAAAAGGAAGAGTTATTATCCATTTGTCACTTTATATCCCATTCGGGAGCTGGTAAGATATTCCTGGCTGTTAAAAGGAGAATGATTAATAAAATATACCATTCATGTAACCAGGTCAGAAGGAAATAATACGCACTTAGAAATATATACAATAATTAAGTAAAGGATTCAAGAAAATATTTATGACGTATACGTATAATACAATTGCGTATATTTAATAAATACGTATATATTCCAAAATTAATTATCAAATATATATACTTAATTAAATTGTGAATGAATGGGCATATAAGTGCAACGTACATTTTGCTTTATGATTTTGAAAATAAAGAGGAATAATCGATTGTTTTAATTAAATTTACCCACGAAAATCGTTGATTTAACGATTCATTAATATGTATTTTCAAATATATAAATGATTTACGGAGTGACAAAAATCATAAAATATAACGTTGTCATAATATAATATATTGTATATTACTTATTGTTTAATTTATATTATACATATATTGCGTCTTAATGTTATATATTAAAAATATATTATATTTACTCTATTTTGTTATTTGAAATTCATTCCGTTTTTTTATTTGATTTTTAGCGGAAATTTAAACTTTACATTTTTTGTTAACCATTTTTTTTTTTTATAATGCAAATAAGTTACTACAGTTTTCTCCCGGGAAAACATTTTTATTACTTTTATATCTTTTATTGTATATATATTTATATATATTATATGCGAACTTCAATCATAAAACCTCATCAACTAAATATTACATTTTATAATTGTTATATTTAATGTGGTTTTTCGTATTTAGGGAATTATATTGACAATAAAATTCAATTATCTCAGGATAAATTATTGGCTAGTTACAAAACTCCAAGTATAGATCATAAAGTCGGTATCAGTGCTCTTACGTCTTGGTTTTATCAACTATCTATTGAAATTACTGATTTATATAATAAATTTGGCATTTTGGAGTCCAAGGTTCTTGCTCTTGAATTTAATTTATCTACTGTTCCCTTCACCTCAGTTACTGAAGTGATTCAAGAATTTACTGAACGTGACAGTTGAAAGTCTAATATTATTGCATATAGTATACTTGAGTCTATATCAACGGACCTTTCAACCAAAATTAATGATGATAAAATTATATTAAACAGTATTTTTTTAAACTTTCTTAAGAAATTCCCAATGAGTTCAAACCTATTCCTATTAGTATATACTTTTCCTAGTAAGAAAGTTTTCCTCTAATACATCTCGTCCCATCAAAATTAATTTAAAGTTCCAAGAAACTACTGCAATCTCAGCCTACTGTCTTGCAAAAACACAGGCTTTAAATTTACAATCGCTAAACAGCTTTATTCGTGACAAAACACCTCTGGAATGTCAACAACTTCGGGCATGTCATCTTGAATTAGAACGTGGTGAATCAGCGGATGAGTCTAACCTTACTATTACTTATGTAAATGGTATTCCAAATATCATTTCCCGTTCAAAAAACTTTATCCAAAGTCGTTAAAGTCCACGGGTTTAAGTAGTTCAAAAAGCTCCTTCTACCTACTTTGGATATTATCAGAACTGCCGCGGACTTAAATCTAAACTTACATATTTCAAATGAAACACCGCCCATTTTAACTATCTATTTTTAGTATTCACTGAAACTTGACTTAATGGTAATTAAATTCCCCTGAGTTAGGTTTAACTTATTACAAAATATGTAGATTTGATAGGTCTCCTGACACTAGCTCTTGTGAACGGGGAGGAGGTGTCCTCATAGCCACCCGCAAAGATATTTGTTCCTTTCCAATGACCATCAATGAATGTGGTGTCGTACAGCTATTTATTAGTTTTCATATGAACTCATATAACTTTATACTTTGTGCTATTTACTTCCTTCTTCATTCTCATCTTGATCTATATAAAGCTCATTTAGACTCATTGTAATTTATAGTACATCAATATCCATCCTATTTTCTTATTTTATGTGGTGACTACAACCTTCCGTTCATTTCATGGACCAATGATAATTAAGGCCTCAGTAATTCATCTACTACTCTATTTCAATTCCTCTGCATTCCTGAAATTGCATTCGCTAGTGCAACTGTTGAAGCGTTCAAAGGAAATTCCTTCGGCTTTGCTGCTTTTGGTCATTATTCGGTCACCCTTCGTATGATTATTCCCCTGTCCTCCAAGCTCTTCATCTCACCAGTCTTTCTGACCGCACATATTTCTAACTTTTCTTTTCTTTCAAGCCTCCCCTTTAACAAAATTAATTTCCATGAATTAATCTTCCTTTTAAACTTTAAAATTAAAATTCGTATTATCCGTTCAACAATTATCTTCCTTATCCCACCTTCTCCTGCTCTCTTTCTTGATTTTTCACCAATTATACGTCTTATGTGTGCAGCTAATAATGACCCTTTTTCATCATTAAGCCTTGATTTTTTTTTACTTAAATTTTCATAAATTATAAATAATTCTGTTTTTCATTATTTGTAAATAATTTAAATTTTGTTTATTATATTTTTCACCAAATGTTTTTTTTTTTGTTTTTCTTTATATATATATATATTGAATTGATCATTGTTATCTTTTATATAACTGCAACTGTATTTTCTTTATTTTTTGGACTTTAGCCTGTTATATTTGAATAAATAAATAATATAATTTTGAGTATATGTTTTTAATAAGACACACGCATATTATATCGTTGTCTTGATCAATTTATTTGTTTATATGAATATAGGTATGTTTTTAGATGTAATTTGAAGCTATTGTAGTAATACTTTTAAATATATTTTTTTGTCATCCCTACATCTATATTTATTTTATTACTTCGTGAAAACTTAGCAATAACTTATACTTACTACGTAGCGAAGAAATTATTTTTCTGAAAACTTTGAAGTTTAGGAATGTAGAAAGACTAAACAAATTATTTTCTTATGCCCCGACACCTCTTATCTAACCTACAATAAATAATAAAATATTGTTTGTTCTATATTCGATCCATGAATCTACCTATATGCATCACAATTTCCAAAAATAAAATAAAAATATTTTACGGTAGAATATGATGTCGTCGCCCCGTTATATTAATATTTAAGTAATTATAATTCACCGCCCATATTTAGGTTTAGGTTAATGTTTATCTGTTATCGTGAATTATTATTATTGTTTTTCTTTAGCGTGTAAAATACACCCGTTATCACCGTTGTCTCGTCCGACCGTTAGTGAATGTGATTTGTGAATTAAATCTATAATGTCCAAAAACCGCACTAAAAGTTTTCAAAATAAAAATATCCGGTGTTTAGTTTTAGTTTAGTTTTTCTGGTAAGCCAAACAGTTTGGCTAACCAGACGGCCCATTTTAGTTATTTTATACCATGTCACGCTGATTGTGTACAAATGATTTAGTTTGGCTCAAATAACTAGAAAACATTGTGTACGTTTCATGTTATATTATTTAATAGGCTCGAACAGGAATGTTGTTGTATATATTTGCCTATTTTAGATTCTGAGCGTAGCGAGGAAGCTTATGGTTTTACAATGATGTTTATTTTTATTTTTATTTATTTATTTTTTTTTTTTTCTGTAAACACTTTTTCTATCAGAAGGAATGCTTCGATCTTTACAATCATACCCGGTTTCCGGTAGCAAATTGCATCTAGTTGGTACTTTTAAGGGGTTATTTTTCGATTTTCATAATAGTTTTTTAATGCGTAAGCAAAAACTACCAAAAAATTACGAAAAATACGATTTTGTAAAATCGAGAATTAAATTTCGTCGTAATTTCGAAAATAATGACTTGAAAATCTTGAAATTTTTATCAAATATTTAGTTTAGTAATATATTTACGTTAATTAAGTTTTTTTAAATTTTTTTTAAATTTTGGTCTATTTATAG
>JAIPRL010000315.1:77760-156900 GCA_025469235.1 Pemphigus obesinymphae | reverse complement strand
AATAGATGATATTTTACTTAATTATTTTTGTCTGTTGTCTGTGGGTGCAAAATGATACTTCTGCCCCCACAAAATAATTCTCATGGGTGCAATTGCACCCTCATGCCCCCCCCCAAATGCCGCCTATAGCCACAGGTATATTTTTAAATTACTTTTTAAATATATTTAAATATTTTTATTTGTTTGATTTTCTTTTTTCCTAAAATTTAAGAAAAATTGCCTATAAAACACTTTAAAAATCGGGTGTGTGGCGCCCTCTTAATACGAATACACGAAGTGAATACACAATGTACAAGAATGGACAGAATCAAATGACGATATGCCTATCAGTGCCGCAACTGCCGGGTGTACAAGGTGTGCATTTCACACCGGCCCCCAACCCTCCAAAACTATTTTACGGTCCCAAATTGATCCACAAAATTGATTTAACCGTGACAAGGGAATGCCAAATAAACAAATATAATTCTTATTATAAAAGTTGAAATTTTTTAATATCTTTATAATTTATGGATATAAATAGTAAATTTAGTAATAAATATACAATATATACGAGTATGATGTTATTGAAATTGTTCAGACGTATGCACGTTCAAAATTTATTATGAAATTTATTATCAATATATTCAGCAATCAGTGGCATAAGTGCACAAACATGGTTTGTCTAAGGAGTCCAAACATAAAACAATCTTTAATAGCACAACTCAAAAGGAAATTTCAAACTAAATATATTTAATGAAAATTTAAATCCTATAGTAGTATGGAAATAGTAGTGGTCTATTTTTTTCCTGTAAACATTACGTAGATATAATATATATGTATTGTTTAATTCGTTATAGTGGTCAAAGCCTAGAATGCATTGTTTCTAGCGATTACAATTTTACACCCGTTGCACGACTATTACAGGTATCAGATAACGTCATTTCCGAAAATTTTAAATCGTTAAATAGTTTTTCTTGAAAAAAACCTTTTCACACTACTAAAATACATTAAAAAATAATTTTTACGTGACGTTTGCAAACAACAAAGTAAGGTTTTTTTTTTGTTTGATTCATATAAATTGAAAAAACATTCAGTTATATGAGTAATATAATATAGCTTTAAAATTACGGAGGGACCCTTGCGCGCACGTGCAGTATTTACGTGATCTCAGCCCTCAGCATCGTTTACTCCGGTGCGTCTATATACTTATACTTATATATGGGTGTATATTGTTTTGTATATATAGATGTTTCACAGGCAAACCTTCGTAATGAAAAAAAAAAAGGATACAAAATTTGACACAAAAAAAAAAAATAATATGATGATCAATGCGGGCACAACCAACAAAGTATAAAATAATAAAAAGTGCCCGAGTGCACATTTTATATTATGCAACATACAGGGTGATTTTGTGTTACAGCAATGTTTGTAAAACACATTCAAACCGAAGAAGTTCGTGAAACATCAACTTGCAGTTTGTACGTACGTTATTGGCGTGTGCACAATGCCGGTAATTTTATTTTTATGGGTTGCGGGTAGCGGGGTCTACGCACACTAATAGTTATTTACACAAGCACACATACATACGAAATTTTCATATTTTTTTGAAAATTGCCTATACAGTTAAAATTACATTAAAATTGGCCCGTAGAAGCGGCGACCAGACCGGATTTTCAACGCAAACCAAGGCAAATGTGGTCGCGTTTGCCGTTGATTTGAACACATTTGAAACTCGATCCAGATCGAAATCCAAACACTTCCCGCACTGAATATCCCTTTGAGTTTTCGCTCTCTAAATAAATAATGTGCCTGGTAACGGATTCGGTGACACCGTCCAGACCGAAAATCAAAGTTTTCACACAAGTGCCTTGGTTTGTGTAAGAAATCCGGTCTGGACGTTACACCCGAATTTACTTTCTCCGTCTAATCAATTAAAAATATGGGAAATATATTATATTTATTTAAATTATATCTATTAAAAATAGTTATGTTTATTTACGAATTTCAAATTTCGGAAAAAAGAACACATTAAGGCATAGATATAAATAATTTAATATTATAATTTTACAAAGTTGTAATAAGAATTCCAGACGTAAATATCCTATTTTGAGAGTTAGTAATTAGGTAGAGAAAACAAATTCTGGTGTAGCGTCCTGTATAAAACTGTTATAATGAATAATGACATAATTTAAACCAATAATTTATTTCGGATAAATATTTCTAAAATCATTTTAGAAACGATTTTGTGGCATAATATTATTTTAAAAGTCATATAATATATGTATTACGAGAACTTTTATAGTTTTCTATTGTAAGCCCCGTGAAAAGATTAATTAAACATTTTTTATTCATTTTTAGCATTTTAATTGTATAACACAATTAAGAAAATTCAAGTTCACAGAAAATGCATTACAGGTTTACAGGAGCAGTGACTCATTGACGCTGGATTTTGCTATAATTCTAAAAATTTAAAAATTTAAAAAAAAATCGCAATATCACTGTCATACAATTAAAAATTTTCCGTCGTACTAAAATTCAAAGGTGGTAATTATTAACTAGATATACCTACATAATACATATACCTACTTGAAAATAAAAGTTAAGTTAAAAATGTAATCTTCTTTATCTTTATAATTTAACTATAGTTAATTATTATCTTTTTCATTAATTAATTTTCTTGACTGGTTTGAGTTTTCATTGAATTAACTTAACTCTTTACTATTATTATTAGTTCCTAATGGGCCAATATTACATTAATAGAAAGTGAATAATTATCTCGAGTTTCTCATACGTATTTTAATCGAAAACCTTTTTTTTTTACATTAATTCATGTATAATATATATGTGTGTATATTTTTTTAAATAGTTTTGAACGATTGTCTCTTTTAAAATTTAATTTTTTTTTAAACTATATTAAGCAAATATTTTTTTTTCATTTTAACTATAAAATTAAATTAAATTATTAACTGTTGACTAATTGTTTTTATGTTAATTTAACTTAAATTATTTCAGTTAATTGTTTACAATAATAATTGCTAATACGTGTATGTATTCAAGGCCGGCTTAAGATATGGGCAAGTTAGGCGCTTTTGTAGGGGCGGCATTTTTTGCTTTTTTGAAGAAGCTGGTCGAACAGTCGGACTTATTTTGCTTACTTACGTTTTTAAGAAAATTCAAGCAGGTTTTGTGACGAAAATTATACGATAGAGTGTACGAAAATCTAGAAAAAGTTATGGCTTTTTTTTTATCCTAGGAGCGGCAAAATTTAATTTTGCCTAATGCATTATTTTTACTTGAACCTGCTCTATATGAATTTTTTAAAAATATATATATTATAGATTGTTCCTGTATGTGTTTTTAAAAATTGACAAACAAAATATTTTTTGTAACTAAAAGCAGGCTTAAAAAATAAGCAAATATTACAAAATAATTTTGGTTTATCGTTATTTATTATTATTATTATTATTATTATTACAATATACATTTATATTAATCTTATATAATATACTTTGAATAGGTTTTTTATATGAGAATATTTTCATCTTGTGTAATATTATAACTTATTGATGAACGTGCTGGAAAACCATTGTGCGCGTTTTGTGAAATCCGATACCGGCGCCAAGCATGTGCGTCTTTCGTGCGAGTTTGACGTGCCAACAACACACAGAGCTACCGCCGCCACGGCTGACATGTACACAAATCGAGCTATTATCTCACTGATGACTGTCTGAATTTATTACAATTAAGACCGAAGATTTATGTATAGCAGATGCATTTTTTAATAGCTTCCTTAGTACAAAATATAATTAAAATCATGATTTCCAATCCTATCCAGAATACCAATTTATTTTCGTTAAAAATGCAAAATAAAAATCACGAGATCGAAAATAAATATACCTACTATGTAACTAAATATTTTAAATTGTTTGATTTTTATTTTACCTAAAATCTCATTAGAGGGTTAGACTTAAAAAGAACCTCTTAAAAAACGAATGTGTATAGCGTATCGCCCTATTAAGGTTAAAGAAAAACTAGGTAGGTACCCATTATAAAGAAAAATGTTTGTAAACTGAAAAATAACGAATAAAGTTATTATGGAAACCGATTTTTTAAAAACAACATTACACCAAATTCGCTCAGAATCGTTTTTCTTATGCAATGATATTTATCTTTGCTTTCAAATTTAAAATATTTATAACTAAATATCGGAGTTTTATACACTAAAAAAACTTAAAACAATATAAATGTATTCATCGAAAGTAGGTACTTGAAATATATACCTACATGCTCTGAAATGTATATGCAATAAACTATAAACATACGCATACTCTGCTAAATAAATCGTCAATATTTCTTACTCCCATCGAGCTACATACTTTCAAAAGAAATTTGAACATTCATGCAAATCCGGAATCTCATAATACACCATTTTGACACGTTTGTGAAGTTAGCAACGCAATGTGACCAGTTTTCACTGAGACCGTTCCAACAAATTGTTTAGTCATTGTTGGAAAGATTACAATATTCGTTGGACATTATATTTTCATCGACCTCTAGCTGTTTGTGAACATGAGTTTACACAGTTTAAGTCCCGGTTGTGTCCGTCCATTATCTACACATATATACATATAGTTACCAGTATATTTTGATTTTATGTTATCAAGGAAATAGATATTATTTGTTTTACAATATTTCCATTACACAGTTACGAGAATTATTATATTGATTTCGTGATTACAGGCAAATAGATATCAATATCCGTTTTGTTTTCTACCCATACATATATAGTAGGTTAGGTATGTAATTGTTTATGGAATTATTATAGTTAATTGTTTAAAATACATTTAGAAATTGAGCTTTCTTATAACTTGTTTAAAGTTGATACAACGCTAATTCCCACGTAGTCCCTGTTCGCCGTATCCCGTTTAGTCAAAATATCGTTTCGCCGACAATAAACCGGTTTCATACAGATTGAGAAATATCCCGTTTCGTCAAACTCCATTTTTCCGTATTATCCAGATTTTATATCTATCAGAGAAGCTATTATACTTACAACAAACTATTTATATCAGAATACTTAAAGCGGCTAAAGAGTAGGGGATGGTGGTACTAAAGTACCTACGCATTTTGGGCGTCTTTAACATTTTGAGCATTCAATCCAGTGTGGTTGTGTGTCAAAATTCGAAATTTAACGTCAAAATATGACGATATAACTAAAAATATTAATAATAATAAAAAATAAAAAATATTACATCGTACTTATTGATTTTCATTTAAACGTAATTATCTGTATTTTTGATTATACACCATTTTGATTATAGTTTACGATGAATTATTAAAGAAAATACTTTAAAATTAGTTGGGAAATGTAAATTTTATAATACCATTCCTTTAAACTTTAATCTTTAATAGAGTAACTTGATTAATGATAAAACGATCACCACAAATTGCAAAGTACATATAGAAAAATCCAAAATTTGGACTATAAAATTTATATTTAGAAGATAACAATTTTATTAGTTATTTTTGTGGGATGTTGGACGGTATAGCTTTTTGCCATGACTTAAAATAAACGAAGGTATGAAATATTTAAAAAGCATTCGCACTTATTTTTAATTTTATTTTTGTGTTGGTCAATTATTCAACATTTAACATGTTAAGAAGACTCTGCACAACCGATATTTTTATAAAAAGGGGTTTTATATAGTCAATTTTTTTTGAAATTTAAAAATAAATGAATATCCAACAATTTAAAAATATTTGAATATACTTTTAAAGTAATTTAAAAATAGTCTTGTATCAATATAAATTTAATTGCCGTGTAATCACGATATTTATAAAAAAAAAAAGCATATTTACGCATTTTTTCATTTTTATCAACTTGAAAATATTGTAGAAACATGAAATGAAAAATAAATTTTTTAAATTAAAATTATTTATACACTGATCACAGTTCTACCAGAAAAATAGTACACATGTAACGATTAGAAATCCAGAGCTGGCCTCGAAAAATAGTCAGTAAAAACATAGTTTCGTACTTCAAGTATTATGTCGGCCAGAATAATCGCAGGTAAATAATGTTTAAATCGATAAAAAACTGACAACATTTTCTACATTTTGACACACCCATTTTTGTTGAATGTTAAAATTGTACGTGTCTGGAATTTTTCCTTCAACTAGTACAACGTTTAAGAACTTTTTCAATCATCCTATTTCTAAATTTCCTAACACTTTCCATAATTTTTGTGGTACTCCATCCGGTCCCACAAATGTTTTCTTTTCCATTTTTCTAATAGAGCTCCATACTTCCTCTCCTTTCATTAAATTTACCATACTCAAATTCCACTCAACTCGATTAACTTCCTTACTTGGAAATATTTCATTTAATAATCCCTCAAATTATTCTTTTCATCTTCTTAAGCTTCCTTGTCCTTCGTTAACACCCTCTTTCTCATATACTCTTCATCTTTTATACACCAAATATTTCTAAAGTCCCTGGATTGTTTTTCTTTTTCCATAGCCAACCTGTGCATTTTCATACAACTCATAATATTTCATATTATTATATAATATATAATTAATATAATTTAGGTTTAGCCACTGCACTTTTTACTGTTTTAGATAGATACATCTATATATATAACATAGATCTATATCTATGTTAGGTAGAGTATATATTTATACTCTACCCAACCCTTTTACCCTCTTAGCAACCCACTTAATACCCCCACGCACATCCGAAACCTAACGAAACCTCAATTATTCACATCCTACTACAAGCATGAGATAACCGTGGAGGTTTTCTGATCCCCATCACAGGGTAGAGTTACAGATATTTAAAATGTTAAAAACCAGTTTAAAAAATAGGGATGGATGCAATCTTAAAAAATGTTATTTAATACGCATTTGTAAAAAAAAAAAAAAAATTATAAAAATTAAAAAATTAGAAGTTACATATATTTTTATATCCTCTATTTAATTAAATAAGCCAGGATCAGATTTAAGGTCATCCGTCCAGAATATTTAGTATTATAATTAAATTTGAACTCCCTGTATACTATAGAATAATATATTTTATAACTACTGTTAAATTTATTTTATACAATCAATATACTGAAAAAAACTTCGATGTACGATGTTTTGTA
The DNA here is from genome assembly GCA_025469235.1 of Pemphigus obesinymphae. Classification (NCBI taxonomy): domain Eukaryota; kingdom Metazoa; phylum Arthropoda; class Insecta; order Hemiptera; family Aphididae; genus Pemphigus; species Pemphigus obesinymphae. The sequence goes on along the minus strand of JAIPRL010000315.1, from coordinate 149,776 downwards.
AAGTATTTGGATAAAATTATTTGATAAAATATATTTAAATACTTTTATAGTATTTAAAATATGTTTTAAATATATTTTAAATAAAGTATTTTCAGAGTATTTGAAATAATAATTCTTAGGTATTTGTACTAAAAAAAAATCGAAAATTGACCTTTTTAAATTATCAACTAAATGTATAAATGTATTGGCTATCAGAATGCTTTTTATCCGAAAACTCCTACTCGACTCCTATTTTTAATAAATTCCAGTATAAATATTTTCCATTTCAAATATTTTCTGTCTAAAATAATTTAAAATACAAATATTTTCCATTACAATTAGTGTTCCTTATAAATGTTTTCTATTATAATCAATATTACTTCCATTAGATTTAATTCCAATAAAAAATTCCATTTTGATAATTTTCATTTCAAAAAATGACTATGGAAATAAATATCGACACAAATTTTTTCCTACAATATTTCGTTCCTATATTTTTCAATATTTCACAACTTCTTTTGCTACTACCACTTTAGTACAATATTATACTATGTCGTATTCCATTAGCAAAAATATACACCCGAGAATTTACTGTGATACAACTAAAAGTACACATAGGTGTATTATTTGACGATTCAACGCAAAAAGAACTCTGTTGAATAATATACATATCCCTAAATTTTAGAAAAAAAAAACACCCTTCTAATATACTATGTCCTAGAGTGGTATATTTTTTTTTTAGTGGGTACAATTTGAGTATGATAACATTCTCTTTCCAAACATTATCTTATTATATATTATTATGTATTTATGGAAGGGAGAGAGGCATGTAGAAGTATTAAAGTAAATATTAAATTTGAACAAAATCAAAAAAATAATTCCTTTTTGTTACTTAGTCATAACACTTTTATTTTTAACTTTTATAAATCCGATAATATAATATATATATTATACAAATATATCCCATATGAATGAATGTTTGTTTATGTTTTCGGTGATGTCGAGAATACATATCAGATTTATGTAATGTGTAGTATAGTATATGATTATAATAACTGTATAATGTATATTATTATTCAAGTTTTTTGAGACCCGTTTTTTAAACATTTTAATGTATATGACTGTAAAGTGTGAAACATGGTTAATTTTTAGAAGACCAATAAGTTCCAAAGGAATGCGTTTTGGTGAATATACCAAAATATGTTTACCGAAATTCTGGTATTTATAATAGTACTTATATGAGAAAACAAAAAAAAAAAATGATCGGAAATAAAATTTCCAATGATAGAAAATTGAAAAGAAAAAGAGTAGTTCAAGGCAAATATGGATAAATATAAAGTCAGATGGTGGCTTTAATCTTTTGTTTGAGGGAGATGGGGTCAATTTAAGACTTTAAAAAAATATACAATAGCCCATGAAGTTATATTGAATGAGCATATACTTACTCGTAAGGACTTTAAAAAATGACATAAAACGTCCCTGATATGCTAGAGTGCATCTCAATATACTATATAGAGTATATTATCAAGTAGTGCATCATTAAATTGATTACTATATCCATTTGGTGAGCTAAAAAAAAAAAAAAAAATACTACATTTTGTCTTAATAGTGAAAAATTTGGAGTTTTATATAGATTACTATATTAAATGAAGTTAATTATATAATAATTATAATAATTATATATTATATATATATTATAATACATATATATATATATATATATATATATTAGATAACAATAATATGTACCTACTAGGCTTTAATTAGTGAAATAATTTTAAAATATATAAATATATATAATACTATTTATATCCTTCGTCCAATTTAACAACTTTTTGGTGCCCCTGGAAATTTTTTTTTTAGGTATCTCCAAAATTTGACACAGGACGAGTATTATCGTATACTATACCTGTATAATATATTCTTACCATATTATACGATAATATTATGTCATAAGATAATTAATCATATCAAGACCTTACCCTAAAATAATTTCAAAACTTCATTTTATTGTATAATGTTGTATACATTATTGTATCATACATTAAAACATCATACATATTATGATAACACTAGACGGCAGTACAATATTGTATTCTATAACGTTCGGCCGGCCTAGATTACGAGTAAAGGTAGTATTGGATACAACCGAGTAATGACGTCAATAAAGACGATAACGCGAAATTGTACAATTAAAATTCACTTGCACAAAGCAGCATTTCGATCGTGTTTAAACACGTGTACCGACTATTACTAATAACATTATTAATAATTACCATATTATATTGTGTAAGTATGTATATAACTATATATATATATATATATATATATAATATGCCACACCAAAGAATTTTAGTAGTACAAACATATCTACGAAAAATAAATTAAATAACCTGATTAAAGTGATTTTATAGTTCAAACACCTGTATTTAAATTTATAGAAAACAATATTTTGGTGATGAGCATATAAGGATTTGCATTGCAATTATCAAAGATTTACAGCGTGATTTAAAAACTAAAAAAAAAAAGAATTTTTGTACATTTGATATTGCGCTATGGAATAAGAGATCGATAAAAAAAAAAACACTTATGAGACGATAACCGAAATGTTGTCTTTTAAATAGTTTATAATATTTAATAATAATATAATAGGCATTATAACTCGAAAGCCATTTTATTTGTTTTCCCTAAACTTATTTTTAAACAAATGTCGTGATTGCACGACAATAAAAAGTGGGAAGAATATGGGACTATTTCAAAAATATATTAATTTTTTTTGGATTTTTGGATTTTCATTTTTCATGTAATTTTATAAAAATTGCAAATACCGAACCCCTTAAAAATGACAGTGTTGACATCCTCTTAAACACTTCTGGTTTTGGATTCTGATTTAAATTTATAATAATATTAAACGGTCGATATAATTAGGATTCCAAGATGCTTTCACAAATAATGAAAACCATTTTTAACCCCGTGCCCGGAAGAAATTGAAAAGCTTTTGACCACGTACCCTTAATCTGGAAAAAACAGAAAACGTTTTGAAATCCTTAATTCGATTTTTTTTTTTAAACTCGAATAACGTTTGATTGGTTTAATTGAAAACCTATGAATTAACCAGAAACTTAAAAATTGAAACCGTTTTTAAATCCGAAATCTTATTAATCGGAAAAAATATAACCAGTTTTATACCCGAAACTCGTAACTTGGAAATAAATTAACCAGGTTTATACCCGTAGGTACCTAACCCGAAATTCTAACAATTTTAACCCGTTTTGACTCCCTGATGCAAGCAGTATATTATATTATGTAGGTATTACACTAACCTATAGCACTTTTATACATTATACTATATACTATATTATAATATGCACATAATATTTAACTAGGAAAATTGGTAATATCTATTTTGTTGTATAACATAGCTGTTAATATACAGTATATTATATACTCCCCCCCTCCCATCCAAGCAGGTACTCTTTTAATAAAAGCCGTTAACTTCTTTTAATGAAATACATAGGTTATCATTTTTAGTTGAACAATATTTTAAAAGAATTAGATTTGATTTTTTTTTTGACGAGACTCGGATTTTAATTTCTATAGTTAAAATTATTTTTGAAAAATCAGTATCAACTCACTCATACAAGTTATAACATGCTTTTTAAGGATTTTGAGAATTTTTTTTATTTTTACTCTCATCAACAATTTGAAGGAAAAATTATTTTTTAAATTAAATAAATTTTTTTATTGGATATCAGCATTACATTATTTAAGGGGTACTATATAGGCAATATTTAGATAATTAAAAAAAAAAAAAATGAAAATCCAACAATTTAAAAGTGTATATAAAAATGAATAATAATTGGTTCCATTATTATATAATTTTTTATTGTGGATGATTTTTATGACTATAAAATTTTATTGAAAATATTACTTTTGAATTTCTCATTTATATAACAACAAACATCGTAGATAGATGAAACAAAAATAAATTATTTAGAATAACCTTATCTAATGCCCTGTGTTTTGCATTATGTGTATTTAAATATGCTTTATAAGTTATTAAAAAACTAACTTTTTAAACAAATACAATTCTTAAAAAAAATTAAATATCAAAAATATACTACCGCGGGCACATAGATAATATCGTTATCTATAATTTATATTTTGGTTTATTTTTCTACAATTTTTATAAGTTATTAAAAATGAGAAATGCTAAGATGAGATTTTTGTTGAAAACATAATTTTAATAAAGAGTTGATTTGGATTTTGGATTATGTACTTCTATATTTAATATTAGAAAGAATTTTGAAAATAGACATTTTAAATAATTTTTCGAAAATTTTACATAAAAAATAGTGATGTAATTTATGGAAATATTAACTTACACATTTCTAAAATATTTACTAATAAAATGCTGATAAAATATTCAGTGTCCACAGCTTGATATGTAATTCCAAGTTTTAAGTAGGCACATTTTAATTGATTAAAAATTCAGTGTTATACTGTTTCTGTATGCATATAGGTACCTATTGGCTTAAAAATTTCAAATAAAGAAATTAATAATAATTCAATTTGTTGGTCATTTTTCAATTTTCTATTACCGATAAAAAAATGAAATTATAATATCTATTAAATTTTATAAAAGTATGAAGTACCTAGTATTTTTTCGCGATTTTATTATATTGAGGGAATAAATATAATTTTGACTTCACAAACAAGTACCTAGGTACCTGCCACTGATTTATCATTATACTGAAGTTTTATGTACCTATTGCACCAAATAATGTAAAACAACTATAATAGGAAAACAAATATAATTGTTATAAAATAAATATACTATTACTGATAATTGTACGTCATAAGTCATTAGCATAAATACCAGTATTATTATTATTATTATTGAGTAATGAGTAAATTGACCTGTCGTCTAATTAATATTTTTATTAAAATAACTTGCATGACTCACTTTATTTGTCAAATGTTTGAATTACGGAGGATTTCATTTTACAATTAGGTTTAAGACTTGAAATACCTAGTCAAACAAGTCGAACGACCATATTCCAAACATAATATTCTAGCTATAAATACCATTCATATCTCAGCATTTATGGCAAACAGTTCATTATATATGAGCACTTGAAAGTTGAGAATACCAATGTTTGTTTAACGTTGTTTTCAAATGTGACAATAGTTATCACATTAAAAATAATTGTAAAAGTTTGAACCACAGGCCAAGTTTGATATTATGGCAACTGCGGTTGTGTACTGTGTAGGTGGTAAAGCTCTCCATAAATTATATTATGTTTAGAATTAAATAGAAGACATTTTTTTAAAATTTTGTTTGGATTATAAATTGAATTGTGTGTCTCATTTTTCTTAAGCAGGTACCTAATTAAAGTTGGGTGTACAAAGTGAAAATCTGAAAACTAGTTTATGAAATCCTAATAATTTTTTTTATTGAACAATAAAAGAAAAAAAAAACGGGTACCTATCAAACTTAAATAAAAAATACAATACATTTTTTCAAATTAAACTTTATAGTTAATTTAACATTTTATGTTTAAATTAGCAAGTTTTATATAAATATTTATTGTTTGATATTAAATATTATATATTTTTTACCATTAATTATTTATCAGTTAACAGTTAACCCTATTAATATAATGTATTATTGTAGTAAGTATTAAAAGGACACAAGGCTAAATTTTAATTCATTAATGGTGGTTTAATATATAAAAACATACATGGAATTTTATTCATTCTATTATTTTGCCTTTCACAATCTGATAATAATTTGATAAATGAAACAATATTATACTTTATAAATATTACAATAAATAATAATAGAAAAAACTTGTTATTAAAAAAAAAATAAATAAATAAATTATCAATAAAAAAACTAAATATGTTACTATTTTTTTCTAGAAAAATAATATAATTCAACAAATAAAGTAATTTCATTACAATTTAAAAAGTACATTAGTTTGTAGCTGATTATTGAAATATCTTTAAAAGATATTGTCTTTTATTATTATAATTTATATGTTATACAATACTATTTGAATTACCAGGTTTGCCTGTAAACAGTTTTACTGTTTAATTTATAATAATATTTACATTATTATGAAAATTAAAACTCATTACGTCCTCTTTAAAAGTTAAATTCTGAAAAATCCTTCTTTAGTGAGCGATGAGTGTCTATGCCATTATAGGAATATTCTCTGAAAATTTCAGCTTTTCACAACCAATTGTTTGAGCGAGGCATTGATGAGTCAGTTAGTCAGAACCTGGATTTCTATATATTTATTATATTATATTAGGTATATTATCTATGGAAAAATATGATAATAATATATATTAATATATGATATTTACGTGATTATGAAAGAGATTTTTTGGACATTGACCCTTCAGCAAACTTATATTTGAATTAGACATATTGTGTGCTCAGATCTCAAACTCTAAAATATAATAGGTCAACGAACTAAATCTAAATACCTCAAAAATCTGGACCAAATTTTTTTTATTAAGAGCCTTCAATATTTATGACTATTTATTATTGTTTTATCATTGCCTGAAACAAGATGAGTGCCCAATATAACTATTATAAGCATGTATAGATAAATTATGTTGGTTACGATTTTAAAAGGTACCTATGCATATAACTTTATTATGATTGAGTTTTTTTATAAGATTAATTTGAAATTGCGTGAAAAGAGGTCAATTTGTACAAAGAAATTTTATAAATAGAATGGTAGTAGAATGTACAATAGTTAAAACAAATACATATAATTATATTATAACATATGATATTATCATAATGAACTGATATTTACGTAGTAAATACAATCAATAAATAATTATTACATTCTATAGGAAAAAACAAAATTGTTTTCATTTCCTAATGGCCCAAATAATTGTAGAAATAGATAAATTAAATAAATAATAATATTAATAATATAATAAACAATAAGGTATACATTATAATAAACCATAATATTATTATATTAATTAATGGTTCCACGTCAATTGGTCCAGTAGAATTAAATCTTTGGCAATTGATCCAGTAAAAAGTAAATATAATAAAATAAACATCATTGAAAAATTAATACATTACTCGCTACGCTCGGAATCTAAAATAAGTATATTTATATTAGGTGATGAATAAAATAAATTAATTCTTATCAATAAAACACATAAGACTTATAAATGTATAGTCTTATAAGTTTATATATAAACATATATTCTATAAGACTTATGTCTAGATAAATAGGTACGTATATAATGTAGTTACAAATTTGAAATCACAATATATTTTGTTTTGTCATCTTATTACAAATTACAAATTTAAATTATGTACAATACCTTTAAAAAAATTTATCAACATAGTGTGATATAATTATAATCTATTACAATACATATACGTAGGTACTTGTCTAGAAATTAGTCTTATAAATTATAAGTTTTATTTCCAAGTTATAATTTATTTTATTCATCACCTAATATAAATATACTTACTTATTTTTAAAAATTATTTTTGTTGTCGGACCAAATGACGGGACACATTTAATTATTAATATAATAATAAAAAAACATCTAATAAAATAATCAATTAAAAATAAAATAACTTAATTTATTTAACTAAAATATACAATTAGTATTCAGTCTTGATCTTATATAACATTATAAAATATAAATATTTAAATTGAAAATTACAACATAAGCCCTGTGTAACTCAATACGTTGGTTCTGTTTATTTTATCAAAATATTAATTTAATGACATTGGATTTTGTTTGGTTAGTATATATTGTGCTATACAATAATCATTGGTTTATAAAAAATTGAGCTTTTTAATTGTAATAATTAGTATTATTTAAAATGTATACAGAAAACAAAAAAATAGGCTCTTATTTTTTTGCACAATATTAGGACAGTTTTTGAAAACATTCACAATAGGAATATAATATGACTTAATATTGTAGGATAATTAGGTACTAGTAAAAAAAAAAAAAATATATATATATTTAATTAACCTCAGGTTTTTTATTATAATTAAATTTATCCTCATTGTCACTATCACAAAGTAAAGTTGTATCTTGAAGTTTTCGTTTATGTTTCTTCATCACTTTTACATGTTTCTTTGAAGCCATATGGATTTTGTATTGTATGTCATCTGGAATACCAATAAACAAATTTAAAACTTTTAATTACAATTTTTTTTCAATAATTAGCAAAATAAATACGTACAATATATAAGAAAATTATAGTATCCAAATTTACCATATTTATCCTATCTCATTGTAGTGAAAAATCACATGCGATATAATGTCAACGATTAGATGGTAAGAGGGCATAAACAATACTTATAAAAATACACATTTAATTATAAATTATTTATTATAATGTTTTAATGTTTTGTATAAACTTGAGATACTATTTGCACTAATATAATATATATATATTTTTTTTTCTTTCTAAAAAATAGTTTTGGTTATTTTTTAGGTTTTTATGCTTCTATTATTATTGGCAACTAGAAGTGGTTGCCCAGTTCAAAAATCAAACTCATTTAGTAAAAGTCGATCCTAACTGAATTTGATCAAAGAATTCGAACTTGAGTAAAATTTCAAACTTGTGTCAACTATTCAAACACGAACTTTTATCAAAAAGTCAAAACGTCTTCACTTCTAAACGTTAAATTCAAATAAATAATAGTTATATAAATATATTAATAACTAACAACCTCAACCACACAATTTGTTTTTCATATTTGTTTTACATAAGTAGTGATTGATTTTGATTTATATTTTCTATTAGATGATGGACACAGTACATGCATTATATTATTTTAAGTAATAACATACAAAAAAAAGGCACTTTAAGAGAATGTAGCACCTGCATTTGTTTTTGTATAATCAACTGATAAAATACAAAATTTACATTTGGCATTCTTATCACAACTTCCTTATTTCTAATTTTCTAATATTAGAGTGAATTGACCTATTATCAAATTTATAAACGAGATTATTATCTATGCTGTAGCAGAGCATTTTTTTTCTTCAAATTTTCATTTTAAAGAAAAATATATCTATTTAAATTATTGGAATTAAAAAATAGTTTTATTTTTTAACATAATTAAAATGCTGAAAAAAAGAATAGATTGATCTTGTCAATAAATTTTATGATAGGTAAATTCACTCTAAAATTAGAAATGATGTGGATGAGATAAGAATGCTGGCTGTAAATTTCTTATATTCAGTCGGTTAGATGGAGATGGTAAATGCGGATAGCACATCCTTTTAATATATAATATATATTATATATTAAAAATATATTAAAAAAAGCATACCTATAGATAATGAAAAATAATTTTAATTTAAATATTGAAAGCATAATTGTTGACATTAAAATAATTATTTCAAATTAAAATTTAAAGGGCAAAAATAAAAAACTCCAAAAATATTTTTAAATATTAAAATAATCAAAAAGCAATTTCTGCAAAGTAACACATTATGTGATTAATTTATAAACTATAAATCACAGAATGAAAAATAAAGGGAAGGGGGTTTAAACACATCATTGTAAAACAAAAACATTCCTCACTCTGAAACCTTCAGAATCTAAAACTAAAACACGTGTCATTATGTTTTAAATCAAAAATGGAATTTCAGTTATGTAGGCTGATATCTAAGGAAAGTGTATTATCATATGATATAAGTATATAACATATCATATTACAATTAAAAGTAATTATTATGGAATTCTAATAATGATACTAAGTTGTATTGTTTTTGTAATCTTTACAATAATTCTTATTAGAAAAACAAAAATTGAATGTAAGACTTAAACAAATATATAATCAAATTATATTGTGTAAATTATGTCAATATTATTTGGTAATTTTCTCTTCGGGTAATTTTTTTTAAACAAAGTCAAAATAGTAAAAACATTTCATAATAAATTTATAAAATATCTCAGCGTCTTTTACAATTTTCAAAATTCTATACAAAATATATGTTTGATATCCGAATACACAAAATTTTTTAATGAGTTTCACATATGACAATCATTATTATGATTATTATTATTGAAAAAACAATGTCATCAAAATGTTAAAAAAAAATATTTTTATACATGAATATTAAAAGTGTAATTTAAGTGAATATAATTTTTTAAAATTAGAAATTGAACAAATTGGTTTAATTAATTTTATTAAAATTTTTTTTGGTAATATGATAATACTTTAAAATAATAAATGTCATATTTTTATATATTTGAATTTGATAAGGATACTTTTTTTTTGTAATGCATAGCATTATCATAATTAAAGATTATTAAATTATATTATTATCAATAATAAATATAAATCAATATTATGTTAATGATGATTAATTGTTGTACTTGTTTAAATAGATATTTTAATTTCTGACATATTGATTTATTTTTAATAATGCAATAAAGGTTTTATATACAAATTTTCGTTTTTAAATTTCAATTTTGTTCAAAATATTTTTTGATGGGATTCATTGCTAGTAGAGGTAGTGAAATGATGAATTGTTTGAGAGATTAGGTAAAAAAAAAAGGAAAAAAAGTCTAAAAGCTGTCTAAGGAAAAAGAAAAACCCCTCTGGGATTTAAAAAATGCATAGTGTATAAAAGATAGAAGAGTGTTAACAAAGTACAAGAAAGAGATAAATAGATGGAAAGATTATCTAAAGAGTGGAAAGGCCTGAAATGATGTACGGATCAGAATGTTGGCCCAGATAACACTCGGTGTCCTGGGATATCTATTGGACAAATCCTCAGTACATCTAAAAATCATCTCACAAATATTTGTACTTTATTCATCCACAGCACATATAAATAACAGCCTATAAATATTTACATTTTATTCATCCTTACACATTTCAACAACAGCTATACAGCTATACCATCTTCAGTGCGAACCAAAAAGAAATTAAAAAAGTATAAAATATTTGTTATTTAGGCTTATAATAATTTATAGTATAATAGTACAAGTGCTCAAGTATACTTTAATTGTAATGCATATTTACATTTTAAACTTGCTAATAGTAAATTGCTAGTTGGTTAAGACAATTTCCAGCGAGGCATAAACTAGAAAAAGATAGAGGATCTAGTACTAACTAATAAATAACTGTAAATAATTTTTTAAATTAATTTCTATTAAAATTTTTTTTATCATTTTTAATGTTTTAAAATTTGAGTATAATTCATATGTACTTACCTATCTATATAATATACATACAAATTGTCTCGTTCAAATACCCTAGGATTCAGTTAAAATATTTATCAGTAGGTAGGAATTCGGTTGGTTAGTCTTTGATGCTTAGGTAGCAGGTTCAAACCTCGATTAGGTCAAAAAATTTGTTGCAAAATTTACTGTGCGATTAAATCGTGTGTCATCCTCTGAATAATGGACCCATAATGAAAATATGATAATAATGGATTTGCATAATTTTTTTTAGATTTTTAAAAAATATTTCCATGCTGTGTGGGGTTATTTTGGGGATTTTTTTTATAGGCTATGTATATCCAAAGGAGGATATTTGAATTATTTCTGCACATTTATTGGATATATATAGGTTATATATGGGATTAGAATGGGCTATTATTTTTAAAAGTAAAAATATGTTATCCCACAAAAGCGGACATTTGGATGTAGGTATATGGGATGACTTATAGATGTTCCGAATGAATTTTCGACACTTGAGGGACTATAATGGGATACTATGAAACATATCCCATCCAGGATTTATTTTAGGTGATAATTCTATAATACTGTTGTTTGGGAGAGGACAAGTACTTCACAGATGAGAATGTCAAGGTGGATGAGTAGAGTGATTAAAGAATACAAAAGAAGAAATTAGTATATAAAAGAGGTAGTATAGGAGTAGCTTGAATAATAGGCAAAATGAGAGAATATCAATATAGTATAGGCATGTTATTAGGTGGACAGATATAGAGGTAGTAAGATTAGTAAAGAGAATGTATGTCAAAAGAAAGAGGGTAAGAGGAAAACTGAAAAAGAGGTGGAGGATATAATAGGGAGTGATATGAGATGAGCAAGTATAATTAAAGAAGATGCAGAAGATCAAGTTATGTGGAAGTGCAGGACTTGGATGGTTGACCTCAAATAGTTAGTACAGAAGATGAAGCAAAAGAAGAACATAATCAACACATCTCTATGCAAAGATAAAATAAGTATAAAACTATTCAAAAACGAAGATATAAAGAGATGGTTAAAAAAATAAGACATTAATTTATAAAACTTCCATTCAAAAGTTTTTAAATTCAATTAAACAAGATGAATAGTGTATTTGGTACCATTATCTAGGGTCTATAAGTTTATATAGGTTTAAATACCAGACGTTTAATAATCATTTTTATTTTGTTTTCAACGATATCATGTTCAGTCTAAAATTTGAATACTTGGAACTCACTCGAAAACAGCCTGGAACAATCGTCACAATAGTAATCGCCGTACACGGGCAAAATAGTTTTTTGGTCAACTTCAATCGGCTTCAGCGTGTGTTCTGTTCGAGATTTTCGGCCCAATACCACCTGAGCCACATCCACAGCTTGGTCACTCAGTTGTTGCCAATTTTTTAGGTCGGTGCAGTCCAGTCGATACACCAAAACGGCCTGCAAAATAAGTACAACGGTAAGTATTGGGATTATTCAGGTTATCCCACAATAATTATGAGTTCTGATGGGAGCCTGAAGAAATATTCATGGTAAATGGGGTAGTTATCAGGACCTAATCTGTAAGATGACGAGATTTCATTTTAAAATAAATTCTAATAGACAGAACGCATTTGGTATAATATTGGCATGAAGGTATTATTGGATGTTTAAGGCGTTGTTCCTTTTGGCTCACAGTTACAAGGAAACGTCAAACGCATTGGCGGACAATATCTTATTTTCCGCCTCTCCGGGAACACAATAGAGATTGTTTTAATATTCTAGATAGTATTTTTAGACTTTAAAACATTTATCAACCACTCGAGTAATCTAATGTTGCGTTAGTGAGGATACTAATAAAAAGAGTTACAGCTGGTTACTAATTCTCTAAAGATTCTCCTTCAGTTGAGGTAATAGTCGAGTCATAAGAGGTGGAAAGCACAGTTTCGCAGAGAGGATTCTCTGGCTTCAAAGTGAATTGTATTTTTTCTATTTATCTTATTCTGTATTGAAAAACTAATCAGTTTCAGCTACTGACATATGTATAAGAATTCAATGTATAGAGCGCATTCGAAGAGGGCTACAACATAAATGTGATTGATGGAGGAATTCTCCGTTGATCATAGTGAAAAAAATTGGAGGAAGATGGTTCGGATTGTTTTTAAAATGTTTACAATATCATTTTGGGACCACAAACTCGAGTCCTTAAAAACTCAGGACATAGAAACCTCCACCCCCAAACAACCAAGATATCGAATATTAATATATACCTGTTTGTCGCTGGACTTAAGGAAACGGTTATTAATCCATCGCGTTTGTCGTCTCGCGTATTTTTTGGTTACGTACTTCATGGCAGTCAGAGCGTTTTCTAGAGCTTTTCGACCTTCTTCCGTCTGGCGGGTCTCGTTCGGCAGCTCCAAGTACTGTTGGAATTGTTTCACGCCGATGCATTGTAACACGCCTTTCGTAAAGTCCAAACAAAAACTGTATAAAATAGAAATAAAAATAAATTATCGTCAGATCGTGTTAACATGCTCGTTTACGTCGATAACGTGTCGAGTACATTTACAATACTTAAAAAAAAAAAAAAAAAATTACGTAAAAACCGGTTTTACATACTACGAACGACGAGTGGAATGCGAATATAATATATAAAATAATAAATACTAGACAAAGTTCTCTCCACAATGCAAACTATGTATTTATTATATTATTCAATATTTATACACATCATATTATACCGAACTCATAAATCGCTATAAATATAACGTAGTACCTATGCCCTCCAACGATTTTTATTCGCTATTACATATAATATACCGGACGTTTTAGTTTCAAGTAGATGCGATTTTTTCTCTACGCGATAGAATTAAAAATGATATATACTGGGAACATGAAAATCGATCCATGCAAATGGGGTTTATCCACACACACAAATAGAATATATCGTATCGATAATCGAACAGTGTAATGACATTTAATGGTTGAAACAATTAATTTACAGTCAAATCTACGTGCCCGCTCACGTTCGCGTGTGTGTGCCCGGAAGTAATAAATCGTATACCTATGTAGGACTACTATAGAACGAGTAGAACAATGTTTAGTTTTTAATATTATCGTATAAAACGAATACATCGATTCACTTTCGTACCAACCAAACAATATAATATTATAATCGAGTGTAGTTGATGAAATAATTTATATCAAACGGACACAGAGCTTCGTATAGCAATGTGATTACGAATCACTATTCTTCTGTACTTACCAACTACACTACCTATTTTATGTTCAATGAAACTTTATTGGTGCTGGTATCATCGTGGAGAGGAGGGTGAAACTGATTTAAGCCCTTCCAAAATTTTTTTTAAAATATGTGTTCAACTGAAAATAGTTGGGATTCATGCCCTTCCCTTTCAAACATAAAATCCCAGTCACCACCAACCTGGTTGGTAAATTAGTTACGTTTACGTCATGGAAACGGACTTAGAACCGGTCGTTGAATCTGTATTCTGTACTGATAAAATACAATTTGAGAATTTCTGGAACTAATTCAAAATACAATTGTTGTTTATTTTAAAGACGTAAAAAATAAAAACAAATTACAGTAGATCGTATTATTTAGTTCTGCTCAATATGTAAATAGGTGTGCGAAACCATTAAGTAAAATTCGAATAAGAGACCAACGTTTTTCCAACATGAATATGGATTTCTTCTAACTATGATACGTTGTTTTCAGAAAAAATAAAATAAACATTATTGTAAAACCAACCAACAGATTTCTCGCTCTGCTCAAAATCTTATATGATTTATACACATATATCACCTTTGATCGACTATAAACGACCGAAAAATAGGAAAAGGGTTTCAGCTTAATATGTTACGTATATTTTTTACCGTAAAAAGGTATTAAATAATTTTTATTTTTTGCCTCAATTTTTATGTTTTGTATTGGACTATCATTTCAAAATGCGTCCAAGTAATGTATACTACACTCGGCTGCATTATGATTGAAGATAGTATTTACATTGTCAGACGTGTATGCACAAATAAGCACGTGTCTTTGAAAATGATCGCTTGGGGGATGATACAATTGTTATATTATTATAGAGTAGAATAATGCTCTACTTCGGTTGTATCGTAATATCACTGATATGAGGGTTTTATTTCACAACTATAATCGATTGGTAAAGATAGACAGAATGTATTTAATGAACTAATGCATTTAATTTAATTAATTTATTGAATATTTTATACTACAAAATGTATACACGACTTTTCCACTTTTCCTTTTTTAAAAGGAGTCCTCTCTGAAAAAAATGTGCACATTTTTCATCAAAATCTCATCGTTTATCATATTTTTTTTTTTTAATGTGCGTCACTTTAAAAATGTTTTTTAATAAAATTAATTAAGAATATTTATTTCAAGAAGCGATAAGTACGGTAATGGAAAAGTACAAGAGCTTGGCTATCTAATGGCTTATCCATTACATTATAAAACTCTTCCACAAACCAACAATTGCATTCACGTGGTTATTTTCGTTTAATTTCTCTGATAAAACAACAAAAAGATTAAGTTAGGTTAAGTTTTGAATTTTTCGAGAAAGGATTTTTCCTATACTGTTGTGGAAAATTGATACAATTTTAATATACGGAAATTATGTAGAATTATTTTATCGTATTAAACTTCAGCAGCCACTTATTTAGTAAATTTATACTACCATCTTATTTCGGGATAACTAACATATTATATTTTTTATATGATCGATTAACTCGTTTGTATGGTTTCTAAAAGTTTTTAAGGAATATCCAAAAACATATGACAAGAGTCGTATAATATAGTTTCCGACATTCGTTGGAAGTATTTTGAGGGAGTGGGGCGAATAAATATTAGATTTGGAAAATAAAAAAAAAATGGTTTAGAACATAATAATTATTATGCCGAGACTGCCGAGACGATACGCACATTAGAGTACAAAATACATTATGTTATATATATACCAAATACTCGGGACATTTTTCATTTAAATGGGAATTATTCTATTACTCTATTATACAATAAGTATATACATATATACACTAATGCATATAATATCATAACTGTCCAATATAGTTTGACTATAAATCGTATATACGTTTTTATATTTTATAGATGGCGAGTTACACTTAGATCCGTCTCGAAAATAAAATGACCGGTATACAAATAATCTATAAATAGGACACATATTATATATAGTGAGATAAATACCCAGTATTTTTGATATTGAAGTCTCTATTGTACGTTTTAACTTTTTATATACCTTTAATTTCATAATTTTCCTACCTATCTGAATATTATCAATCATAAATTTAAAATACTTTAAATTGCATTTTTCAATTAACAAATAATTTTACTGAAATGAAACAAAAACGTTTTTAAATAATCCTACACAGTATTTAGAAGCGTATACACTATAAAAAACAATTTAACCACGTCGTAACTTTCATAATATTTTCATATATTCACGAACCGAGCTAGGATTTGGAAATAACAATTCTTAAAATTACACTCGAAAATCAGAATGAAGAAAACTTATTTAGTTATACATATTACATTAAGTACCACATTTATGAAACTATTACGCATCCTCAGGTTTGTCCTTTCATTTTAAGTTAGATAATTCCAAGACTTTTCGAGGTTTTCAGTGGAAATATCATGTTTTTCCACGCACCAAAATGTTTAAATAATTTGTAGTTTTTATTATATGTTTGAAATTAATTTTTAAAGGCTTTATACATTTATAATGCGTTTTCGTACATTCCTCTAAAATCCTTTAGTCCACAATTATTTATGCACATCATGATAATTTTACAAAATATTTAGAGTAAAAGCAAAAATCTACATTTATATAATATGTACCTACATTGATATCTCTATCAAGGATCTCTTAAAACGCGTTCACACCTGAGAAAATTTGGTGTGTGCGTTGTATTTTAGTTTCGACACACGTTTGCCAAAAATGGAGTATATTTTGTATTTGTATGTTGTGCGTCGTATTTTCGTACTCAGATTACACATAATTTATATAATTGTTTGTATGTGATTGACGAAATATGTCGTCCGAACTGAGTGCCGCACACACAAAAATAATAAAAATAACTGACACACAACGCACGCGATCGGACCGTGTAGTGCGTTGTTTGTCGCGAACACTTGGAGTCGCCCCGTCCAAACTTGTCTAATTTTTGACGCATGCGTTGGTTTTAAAATACAAAATACAATGCACACACAAATTTGCTCAGACGTGGACGCACCTTTATGTTGCGCAAGTAAAAAAAAAGTACAATATCCAGTGAATATAGGTTAGAAAATGTAATAGATGTAATATGGATGTTTTTTTCTAAAATTTCAGAAAATCTACCAGAATTCTCTCTCACTATCCACAAAATGTTGAATTTATTTGACGATTCCAGGGTTTTTTTAGATGCGTGGCAAACCACCTGATCATGTATTTTATTTTTTCTCATGCACATATCCATGATTGGTTAACAACAAATTTTCACTATTTTATATTGTAAGCTTTTTTCTTCATTTCCTGATCATATTCATGGTATATTCTATTATTTGTCGTATGTACCTGCAATCGTGATCTTTATATTTTCTTTTCCACTATTTAATAATATAGTCATACATGGAGAAGGGTTACTCCATGACACAAATAATGCACTAATTTATTCATTTCCTCTTCTTCTGATACTATTTTTAGTTAATTTTCATTAGCTCAATTAATCTTCATGTAGGGTATCTTATCAAGTGCACACGTTTTAAAAATTCAATAAATTACTGAATGTTGAACAAAACTCCACATTTTAACAGTAAAAAATAATATATCGCATATTATGTCCACCTTCACAAGGTATGTCACCTAGTGAGACAATAACCTTATTCGCGAACAGTTCCCAGGATGCGTGGTATCACTTTGTAGCAGTGATTGATCAGGATTTGTCTCTGAAGTCTTGCGACTTATTTTTATGGGATTAAATTAAGTCATAAGTTTACGCGAACAAATCTAATATGATTTTTCTATGAAAGAGAAAATTTAACGGGTCCATGAAACATAAGTGAAATCAACAGAGACGCTTGTAAAAGAATGAACTTCACCGATTGAATAGAACACGCCTACGCAAAAAGTAGAGATGGACATGTGTAAGATATAGTATTCACCTTGTTTTAATTGAAGGATAAATAAAGGAAATAAAACGAAAATGTTGATTTTAATGCAACATTGACTGACTTATCGTTTTTAAACGGCACTTTATAAGAACCGTATATATATAGAACTTTCGCGCTCTTCCTTTGCAATATACTCCAAGTTTTGCTAATACCTGTATACTTATAACATAGCTACATTTTTGGAAGGATTTTTCTGATATACTAAAAACATTTGTAAAAGTAAATAGATTTATTTTTATTAAATGCTCTTGCGGACTTTATATAATCCTTTTACTTCTCTTATTTATGAACTCGTCTACCTGCAGCTGTTCTATATATGGATCTCAAGTGTCAACACTTACTCGTTTGTACTAGTCTTTTTGGCCAGTTCGTTTTTGAAGTCGCAAAGCTCGTCGACCAATCCCCTTTCGACCATCTCGTCCGTGCGTTTCTCGAGTCGATCGTTCAAAACGTCCTGTAGGAAAAAATACACAATAAATAAATAAAATATGATAAAACACGTTTTGGACGGAATGAAATAGAAAAAAACCACGAGAGACTTTGTACAAGATTTTTCTCTCTTTTCGCACAATTATTATCACCGGCTCGCCGAAGTCATTGAACCAGTTATTATATTATTATTATTATTATTATATATTTTCTATATACGCGTAGCACACCGCCGGCAAATGATTAACTGCCCCGGCAACTCTAAAGCCCGGCGTTTGCATTATTCATTTGGAGCACATACTTTCACGGTTAATCCGCTAGCTACCTATAATATCTATTTATTATACTTATATATAGTATATAACTGAGGCCGTGCTTTCACTGTACATAGGTATAAAACATGTATACTTGGTATACACGTATACCTATGTAATGGTATAATACATATTATATGTAGAGCTGTGTGGTCTCGTAGTTGTCGGTTGATTTTCTCCAAAAGTTCATTCGAAACACTTGTTTTCCGAGTACCTACACAAATATTGTTATAATAATATTATATAGACACGCAAGAAGTTCGATCAGACAAACGAGTTATATGTGGGAATAAAAAAAAATAAAATAAACCTACATTTATAGGTACCTACTTGTTTTTGATATACTCGTTCCACATAAAAACGTTGTTAATGTATCTACCTATATTTAAATAATTAAACGCGATTCAGATTTTAGATAGATCTGACGCGACGACTGAGAAAAAAAAATAAAAAATAAAAATATATATATCTCATCGATATTAAACTTAAAAATTGTTGTTTTTTATTTATTTGTTTGTTTTTTTTACCGCGAGAGGGCAATCACATTGTTTTGCGAGATCGATCGCATCAAAGTCGTCTATTCCGAAACGTCCTGTAGTTAAATTTTAATAATAAATCATTTAAATGATCAAAAATTCCATGCCGTGTGAGGGTTGTCACGTCTTGCTACTAATAATAGTTTCTTCCCTTATTTATTTACATTTTTAAATATCTAGCTTGAGTATTTTAACGTACAGAAATATTTATCTACTGTGTATATCGTGTATACTGTATACCTATTGTGTACCGGTTGTTTCAGTAAAAAAAAAAAAAAAAAACTAGATACTGAGAACTACAGTGGTAAGTTGTCGTATGGTTACATGGTAATTATTGACAATGATAAAATCACAGAAAATCGTAGATCGTAGTAATACAAATTTGAGTATATTTCATTTAGTTAAAGTGCGTAAAACACATTATTTCTTAAAATATCAATCAGGAAATTTGAATCTATGAGTAAAGTATACGTATTAAAATTGTATAGTTCAAATTTAAATTATGTATTTTTAGCCCACGATAAATGGTAAACATAAAAAAGTAATAAAGATTCCTATTGTGGTATAGCCAACTATATAGTTATATATATATATATATACGAGCACAGCCGTACATAATAGCTCATCCATATCTCTATCATAGAATAAGTTAAATAAGAATGATTATTGGACACTGATAAGAAACTCAAAAAAGTAGGTTTGCTACATAGAACATGTATTTCAGTGACCAGTGTAGACTTATGACGATATTCAGATTTATATGACACTATTAGAATTTGGGTGATAGATGAAACAATATATTGTTTACAACTAATAAATGCCACACAGTTTCTGACGAACAGTGTCACCATAATGTAACATAAATTTGAATATCGTTGCAAGATTGCATAGACTTACATACTAAGTTCTATTTTTAAAATGTCAACTGATGTAAATATTTTAGTCTGCCTGACAGTATTCATTCTGTAACGCCGTTTTTTTTATGATTCAAAAACAGAATGTTATTCATAAAATGTTCAACGATTCGTTATCATCAAATATATATTGATTCACACACGAATGAGTGCTGTAAAAGGGTTAGGACATAAGGATAATCAAAATAATAATAAGAGAAATTTTAATACTTTACCCGCACATATGTATACGAAAACGGACATCAAAGGACTGTTTAATATTTAAACCATCTGAGGACCCAGGGAGATCGTTTTGGGGTAAAAGTGTTCTTTGAAAGGAAAAACTATCGCCGGGGCCTGTGGCAAATCTCTGTAATGACCATTCCATATATTATTACGTTATATAGGCCATTAGTCGTTTATAGCCACGTATTTGCTCGTCCGTGCTAGCGGCAGTTATTTTTAGAAGGAAAGGAAACGATAAAGTAAAAAATAATGGACAGAAGACTTATTAAAACGAATTCAATTTAATTTTCATGGAAAAACATATGACAAAAAATTCATAAATTATAAATAAAGGTTGCTCATACTATATGTATGTTTGGTATAATCACCACTTGAGCGCACATTCAGAATGAGCATGTGTGTTCACTGACTGAATGATTCACAATATGAATATGTATGTGAACGGCAAAGTAAGCAAATAAAATACAAAGAAATATATAATATAATACAATATAAAAAATACCAGTCGCGCAACCGTGATTGCGATCACATTCCAGCACAAGCTACCGGCTGTGGATCACGATGTTTTACTTGTGATGCTCAAATGCTCAAGTCGCCATTTAAACGAATGAAGTAGGTACCTAAGGGAAATCGTGGAAAATAAAAGTAATATTTTTTTTTTTTAAAAAAATAATTCACTTCACTTTAATTATACTGTTGAATATAGTGATAAAACAGTATGTAGTGTTCAAAATACACGAGAATAAAATTAATAAATTCCCATTATCAATTCTAACACCACAATTCAAGCATTATTATATACCTATAGTTTGCATCAAAAAATAATTTTTTTTATGATAAATTCCAATACTCAACCCATAAATGTTTGGTACCAAAAAATTACTAGAATATTAGTTATTATACGTTCTGTTAATGTTATTTTGAGTATTATTATAATATTTATTTTTGCCGTCTGGCAATGTGAAACTACCCATTATTCGGTATTTTACGACAATTAAAGATACGATTTTAAAATTATATAATTTTATATTTTGATTTTTGTATACCGAGAAATGGTTACCAGTGGCAGATCCAGGAATTCATGTTTCCAGTTTCGGGGGAGGGTTAGATTAATTTTTTTTCTATAAACCGACGCGAAATAAGAAATATCGAAAATTCGAATCCACCCCGCCTCACGGTATATCCGCCACTAATTAGTACATTTATTAGAATTAACCCCCAACCCCCCAAAAAAAGCTTTCGAATACGTGTATTTTAATTTTGAATACTATTCGTGTATATATAGTTAACGTGTTTGCTATAGTTATGAAATTACCATGGTGAAAAACGTGACTGAACGTCGCCGAACTCGTGGAGGTACGACGAGTAGGTATAGCGTCTATACTCTTGTGAGTTCATTACAAAAGCGCACGTCGTCTGGCGGTAACACGTTTGGGCGCATTACCAAAAATATATATACCCGCAGAACACGTTTGTCGACGGAAACTATTTTATAAAAAAAAAACCGTTAAATATATGTACTTTTCTCAATATTGAAATTGGCATAACTGGATTACAATTATTATAGAAAATAATACTCGAATAATATATAATCACGTCCTATACAGACTTTAACATAGAATCATGCAGGATATTTGGTGGACCATATACATTTTCCTCCTTTAAACCAGCAAATATAAATCACTACGACCATCCCTATAATATTTTACATTTAAACAAATTTTATAAAGAATTTTAATAGAATATCTTGATGAAACACTCTGAATATGAGTATTTTATGTTGATTAATATTTATTTTTACAATGCGTTTGTCATTTGAAATTAAAACTGCATTACTTACATTAATATGTCTAGTAATGAAGGAATAATTAAATTGTTTACTCATCGTAAATAAATCGATTTCACCTATCAGACATTGGTTTTTGAATAGACCTATGCAGTGCATTTTTCAAGGAATTTTCACTGGGCTACAATAAGATTTTTTTTAAAGTATATAATAATCATATGGGCATTTCATGCCTGTCTCTCATTGTTCAAAAAACAAAATAAAAAGTAGTGGAAAACAAATTTAATGGTATAATTACTAATAAGTTATAATGTATATATATAGTATATATATCTAATAGGTAGAGGAAGATTATATATAGGTAGTTGAAATAATAAATTGAATTGAAATCCTTTTCTTTATATTATCTCTTGAAAATATTGACAATATTTAATATTTGTATAAATAATAATAACCAAAAATAAAACGTAGTTTGACATTTAATTTTCATTAAAATTATAAATACACAAGAATAATATTATATTTATGTCATATATTATTTTCAATAAACGTTCAATAATTGAACGAAGTTTCTTGATCCTTGTATTTTTATAATGATACGAAAATGTATCTGTCGCATACTAAAAACTTCATCACAACACTTTGTTATATTTTAATTTAAAAAAATACTTTCCATGTCATTCTCTTACAGACATAATTGTGTTCTTAGAATTGTGTACATTTAATAAGGTTAAAGTAGGTATTAATACTTGATTGATTATCCAGCAAGTCGATTATTAAAAAATTCCTTTGCTTTTTATCAATTTCATATGTTTATCCATAAATAATCCATCGGCTTATAATTTCACATTTGTTTATTTATAATTAAATAATTTATGGCGCTCAGTCTTTAAAAATATAATCCACCAAGCAACAAAATATTTTCACTAGGCGAAATGTATGTCGTCTAGTTTAGTAGTATATCAGAAACGTTGGTTTTTTTTTTTAAATCAATTATTAAGTAGCATATAGATACATACAAGTATTTCAATTATTAAATAATTAAAAAGTGATATCGGATCATTCCTCAATATTATATCTATCAAACGAAATAATTTCAAAGTATTATATAGTTACATGAGCTAAAATTATATTTTTTCGATATTTCCTAAAACCAATAATAAGAACACCGTCTTTCTGGAAAAATAACTATATAATATAATGTCGGTATAAAATAAAACAATTATTAATTGATTGAAAGTAAAAAAGAAAAACTTTATTTTATGCTTAAAAATATTAAAGACAAACAATATTTAAAAAAAAAAAATAACATAGTTTGGAACTGATAAATATAGTTACTTAAAATAAGCTAGATAATACATTATATAAAAACAGATACTCAGAATTGTAATTTTGGAAATCGACATTATACTATAGGTCTACTTATTATATAAGTCGTCAAAAGCATTATGATTTACTGAATCAAAAGATAAAATGTCAGAAGGCATATTATTTTACCGAAACAGCAAATGAAAATAAAATGTTTTTCAAACGTTTCAAAAAATAACGTTCACACAATATTTTAAAAACTATTTAATAATATCATAAAACGTTCCATAACACACACATAAATATATATATATATATATACAATATTATTGTAATACAATATTGTATTGTGAATATTTTTAAACGTAATTTCTCAGACAGAACATTTCGGTAAAATATTATATTTTTTGGGCATTTTTAAAGAACATTATTTTTTATGTTAACTAGATATTATATGTTTATGGGTAATATTATTTTTTCTAGTCATTAGTTTATCGGCCATTATATACGAATAAAACTAAAATAAAAAATATATTATTTTATTTCTATATATATATAATAATATCGAATCGATGTATGCAAATATATTGATATACGGTTCGTTTGACCTATAGACTGCAAAATTGGAACTAACTATTTACGTTTGTACGGAACATTATCAATATTAATTATAGAAGCGATTTCCTTGCAAAATATTTTGGAGTTTTCTTTCGCTAGACGATAGGTTATCGTACAACATATTATAGACACATTCCGTATATTTACTTCAGGATAATAATATATATATATATATATTTTTTATTAACGCTTTTGCTTTGGATTTCGATCGATTGATAATATAAAATTGTATACAATATTATAGATTATTTTACGATTCAGAATTATGTACATATGCGTTTCAGAAATACAATCACACATACAATCACAATTCACACGGTCGACTTTTTGACCTAAAATTGTTGTTTGTAGATTGTAATATTGTATAGTATATAAAAGGCTATCACGATTTTATATGATAAAATGTACAAAAATATAAATGTGGGCTACACAGTGTCTCAGGTTATATCAGTGCAAAGCTTTTGAAAATAACTTAAGTAGTCGAATGGAATTGAACACCAACTATTTTTTATTTATTTTTTTTTTATATATCTAGTTATATATATTCGCGTATTTATATACTATCCAACTAGATTTTGAATTTATTGAACAATTAATATAAGTACTAGTAATATAAGTAATAACAAATAAGTTAACGGGATAATAACTGAAATTGCTGAGAGAAATCGAAAAAAATTAATAACGTGACCTATTGAAATATATAGGTTTTAGAGGTCAAAAAGTTCTCACCATGGAATCAATTATGCAATTTATTTAAAATTGAACTAAGTATATAAACTACTAAAATACATTTGAAAAGTTTGATTTCGAAAACAAAATGGGTTTTCAATTTCATGTAGAGTTTATTCTCAAAGTGTTGTCTTTAAACTCTGGGACATCTGGTGTAAGCTTCTGTCAACTTCTGATGTATGCTAAGATATAGCTTAAAAAAACAAATAGTTTTTAAAAAATATTTTCTAAAAAATAAAACTGTATCTTTTAATGATGGTGTAAAAAATTAGGTCT
The DNA here is from genome assembly GCA_025469235.1 of Pemphigus obesinymphae. Taxonomy (NCBI): domain Eukaryota; kingdom Metazoa; phylum Arthropoda; class Insecta; order Hemiptera; family Aphididae; genus Pemphigus; species Pemphigus obesinymphae. Next base: position 124,253 of record JAIPRL010000315.1, on the reverse strand, counting down.
AGAGTCTGGACAACAATTAATGTTTTTAATATTTATACTGTTCTAAAAATATTACTTATGTAATATTTTATGGACATTGACTTTCTAGACTAAAAATGTCTTAATATAAATGTATTATTTTACTTTCACGATACGTTTTAAGAATATTTCATCTTTTTATTTTACCATTTAGATTTCCAAAAGTAATATGATTGTCTCGAAATATTTCAAAAAACATTTTATCTCCATTGTATTAATATTTGTAAAATGTATTTTGAACGTTGTAATTATCCATAATAAAACTTTTTCTACAACTTCGATTTAGAATATTATTTTATACTTTCTTGATACGTTTGGCGAACGTTTAATGTAGTTTTTTTTGCAGTCTTAGTAATAACAATAATACGTATACGATTTTGATAAGAACAATAATATTATTTAAAAAGTTTTTCAGCAAATCGCTTAATCGGTTCTCGCCACATACATTATATAAGAGCAAAACAAAAACAATTATCTGAAATTGTTCACATTTTTCAATTCTTCATCGACTCGTATAAAACGTCACCTCAAACCTATCTACTTACACACTACGTGAGATAAAATCGTTTTCCGTGTAGATTTTTTTTTATTATTAAACACATATTTTTTCATAATAATTTCGAGATAGACCCGAGAGATTTCACGTGTATACGAATGTATATTACATAAATTTCCGAAATTTAAAAATACTACTGTATATGTCGAATGTGTTGGGAGAAATACGTATAATTAATCTTGAAATATGGTTATAAACGGAATCATGCGAAAATCTTCTAATGCGCACACAGAATATTTTAATGACTTGTGTATACTGTAATTTCAATCGCACCCGAACAATAAAACCAACTAAAAATTCTATTGGATTTTATTACTTTTCTACACGCTATATGGATGCTTTTTCTTTATTATTTTTTTTGTACATAAATATTATAATATCTATGTACGATACGATGATGTTTGGGTGGTTGCCATTCAAGATTAATTGATGACTTTTACGCCCTCACACCACACGTTTTTCAAATAAAAATAACATTTTCTTTGATATTCTGTGCTCCATAACACGAGCTACCTACTTCTGACAACATATCTGTACGAGCTGACATGATTTTTGACATATTAATAATTCTAAGTTCCGGTTCATTATCGCGAATCGATTGATTTTTTATTTTTTTTTTGCTTTTTATTTTACAAAACAAAAAATTAACAAATTGTTTTGATTTTAATTAAAAATATATAACAGTATACAATATATTCAATAGTATGGCTTTCATTGCTTTTTTACGGGTTGAACAATCTAAATGTACACAGGGGGGGGGGTATACTAATCTCTGACCTAACCACACTAACCTCGTATGACGGAACCTCCTCAACTCGATTATTTTCATTTAAGAATGAATTATATTCAAACATTATTATAACTTATTTATAACATTTTTAATGTAAAACTTAAATATAACAGCATTATTTTTCTCAATCTCAATCTATCAGCTTTTCAATTTAATTTTTCAGACATTTTATGAACCTACACTGTACTACATGTGTATTCAAAGTTGCAATACTAATTTGGAATTTGTTTGACTTTTCCAAGATTATATCCAGAGAGAAAAATTACTTATTATTATTTATTTTGTCATATGTTTTCAACATTTGATTATTGAAGGGCCAATCCAAGACTAAAAGTCCCTTAATTATGATAACTATTAAAAATAAAATAATAATAATAATAACGTTTACCTATACATTTTTAATGTCTTTTAAGTATAAAAATAGTAAAAAGTAGTAAAAACAAAACAAAAACATTACTTAATAGCTATGAATTCTCCAGCGTAGTATTCACATATTAAGTACCTACTTTATTTTTAAAATATAAAAATAGTCAGAATGAATGTTTTTCATTTCACAGAATCTTTCATGATTTTCATCAACCCTGTTTTCATTTAGATAATATATGGCGAAATGGAATAGAGTAAAATTATGTTTTCCAAAAATCGGAACTCTGTGGACTGTAGTGTGGGTGTTGGGGGAGGGAATGATCATGAATACTTCAGGGGGCGAAATTTCAAGGAATATTTTATATCACACCGATTCGGTATTTTATCGTTTGAACAGCAAAAGGATGAGAGTACAATGATAAGTTAAACTTCCATTTTTTGACGACTGTAGTCAAGGGGAGGGCAATTAATGTTTCGGGACGTGTGGGGAGGAGGATTTTTGTAGAATATTTTATAACGGATTTCGGCGAAAAGGGATTTTGAATTTGGTCTACCAAGATAGTTACATATACACTTACGATAAAGAAGGGACAATCGACGGCGGTCGTTAAGTCGTCCGACGACTGCGATTATTAAAGTGCTTGGCGACAACGTTCTGTCGCGGCGGTGGTGAAAGTATGCGGCGGCGTACTCCGCTCGATATGGACAGACCGGGTCCGCCCGATGAGTCACGCGCTCATCGCCGCACGCAATCGACGACGACGCCCACGACCGCGACGGCGCGACGGATACACCGGTAAAACAATCTCTGCGGATGACCGTTAACTCGGTTTAGGGTATAAACCGCGAACGGAAAACATATTAATTACCTAATCGTCGTTGGCAGTAATGTAGTTTAAGTCTCTATACATATACCTAATATGTTTAATGTATTGTCAAAACAGAACATTTATCAAATCAGTTGACTGGAAGTGATTAAAAGCAATTATTGCAAAAAAAAAAAAAAAGTAATATACAGTATACGTATAATACTATATTTATATGAACATTTTTTCAATATTAATAATATTTATTTATTTATTTATTATGAGTAAATCTTAGAGAGAGTTAAAATTATCATAGCATAATACCATACGTTTTGTTAGAAACTTTTTTTCTTTTAAATCACAAACCTCTCATAATAAAAATGTAAAAAATATATGCTTTATTAGGTATTATATTTAAACATATTATTAATATATTAGGTACACAAAAATATATTATGTGGATAACACATACCTAATCAAATCTACTCAGTACTCAGTCTTCAGTAAAAAGTAAATTTCAGCGATCACACAATGAAAAAAACAAAGGTACCTACTTAACAACAGATATTACCTGCAACATTCAGCGCTACAAATGATAATAAAAACCTAAGCAACGAACATACTTACATTCGTAAAGTTTAATTATCAGAAAATTTAGAATTGTTTTTTTTTTTTTAAACGGTTACACTATTAATATTTTCGATCGTATGGTAATTATTTAAAAAAAATATAATCAAGAAAATATGAATACGAGTAGTAACACTTCTATTAATACAATCGTGCAGTACTGGTATATTCGGATTTTTAAGTACTCGTAATATATATATATATTATTAGTATATATGCAGGATATATAGTATACATACCTACCTATCAACTGATTCCTTTTTTAATAATAATAATATAAATTTACAATTTTACATATTCTTATTTTTCAAACTCTAATATGCTCAGGTTTGCACCTGAGTATATTATAGGGCAGTCGAAGAATAACTAAAATTAGTCGATGACAATCATAGCCGATTTGCACCAGAGACTAGATGCCACCAGCGAGAAAAATCTCGTTGGCTAACCTATTTATTACCTGAGAGTCGAACTATAGGGACCTCGTGCACCGAAGCACATGTTAAATATCACTACTTAAAATTTAAAAAAAATGTAAACAAATATAAATATTTAAAAAACTCACTTTTTAGATTAGGTGTAATAATTAGTATTAGTAAAGGTTCGAGTATTGTACAGCTTAAATTAATTTTTATTACATGACGTCAAATATTGTGCGTATAATGACATTTAAGTTTAAAAGTTTTGTAAAAAGATAACAGATTTTGTTCGTGCCGAAAAGTAAATCGACTTTTTATTTAAGCCTACCAGAAAAGGATTTTCTTTAATTATTCTAACCGATGGGATAAATGGTCAACGAGGAAACAATCAGTTAGTTTCCGTGTAAATCGTATACTTTTGGCCATGTGCAAACCCTCTCCAAAAAATATTTACTCTTTGCATAAAAAAATTTAATAAATTTAAGTAAATTTAAATTAAATACAAAGTTTTTAGTTTATTATTATTACAATATTTCATCAGTCGTATTGCGACATGTCAATAATTTAACTTCAGAATATTATAAATCAGTTAGAGATGATATTTGGAACCTAAAATATCACAATGATAAAGTTATTTAAGAAGTATTTACTTAAATAAAATTATAAGAGTTAATTTTCATTAATTTTTTTTTCGTTTGTGAATACTGGTTTATACTATTTATTTATATTTAGACCTTATAGTTTGTAAATATTATAATATGTACGCATGTACACTATAGTAGGAGGTAGAGTTTGACCGAAAAGTGAAAGGTATATATACGATTGTTTTGGCGGGACAGGGGATCGCCCACTTTATAAACGATGATGATGTGAATGTGTATGGACCATCTTCTTGGGTTTCATTCACAAGTATAATATATTATATTAAACACATACCAATTATATACATAATATGTACAGGGTGTATCACCAATATGGTTTCGAATGTACATATTATATAACTCAATAGTAAAATAAATTTCTTAAATTTTGATTTTTGGGTGTAATGTTTTGACTACTGGTTAGTACAAATGTTTTAAATTCAAGTACAACATCAGAACTTCAAATAATCCAGTTCTAGATTGCAAAAACTCCAAAATTTTCAAGAGAACATTTAATATAACATGTAAAATGATAAAAAAAAATATAATATTATTGTATCCTAAATTGATTTAAATAAAATACAAATTATTATAGTGCAATTTTAAATTTTTTTGGAGTTGTTAAATGTTAAAATGTAAATCCATATATTTTCACTAGAAATTCCAAACTATCTAATTACCCGATGTTAATACTATGAGATAATTGTATCTACATATTATATCTAAGTATTTAAACTATTTTATTTAAGTTAAAAATATATTTAAAACAAAAAGTTCGGCAAAAACTGTATTTTTTAAATACTTTTTCGAAGTGATAATAATTTTGAAAATCCTACGATTAAATATTATATATATATATATTAGTTACCATACAGGCGTAAATCACAGAGCGCTTATGGAGCTTAGCTCCACAAATTTGTTTGTATTTAACGAGACATGTATACTATGTATTATTCATTCATACGTGTATAAATAAAACCGATAGATAATTAAGACTTGAGACGTCCTCCACCAATTTAAATAAATTTTCACTTATTGTAGTTAGTTATTTACGTTATAACTATTTAAATATCAAAGAAAATGATAATTTTTAGGAGGGAGGGTATCACATATATCAGTAACAATATTGACGATAGGCACACCCTATATAGTGATAAATCAGTATATTTATTTTTGTTACGAATCGTTTTTAAATAACTTCTTCCTATATACGAACGAACAAATTAACGGCGCAATGTCCCGAGAGACCAATATAGGAGAGAGCGCGGTGGCGTTTAAAATAATGGAATAGACACATTTTCGTCCGAAATACACTTTCGGCCGTGTACTGGTAAGAACCGCGTATATACCTCATACCTGGTGTATAATATTATAGTCGTTTGGGGAATTTAAAGCCACTATATAATATAATATATAATATACTATTATACTGACGAATGCAATTATAAATACTTTATTCACGGAGTTTGAGGGGAGAGAATATGCAGCGTGAAACTTTTTGCCAAACATCTGTTTTAAAAGAAAAATATTAAAATAATAATAACATTATATTTACCAAACGAAATATTTATGACGGGGTCGGCTTATTCGATTATTGTAATTTGTAGAGCTCAGGAGAACGAATTTATAGGCTCTCCTTATAAACTTTTATAACACGAGCACTATCAAAGAAAACAAAAGTTTACATAAAATTGTTTCGTTTAAACAAATAATATTATGTGGTTGATTGCAATCCTACATGAATACATGTATACAGTTGCATAATTATTAATTATTCATTCATTTCGGTTTTTTTTTATTATATTGAGTAACTGTTATTACTGTTATAACTGTTCCTTACCTTTCGCAATGTTATAATTGTATTTTATTGAAACGTATATTTGAACAAGTAGAGTTTAGGGTAGTGTAATTTAGATATAATTATTTATAATCGCTTTTTGAAAACATCGGAACTTCAATCAAAAAATAAGCAAATAAAAGTATAGTGGTGGAAAAAATGAATTGTTACCTAGGTTAGCAGTTGTAATCACGTTTTTACTTAAAATGTAATTTCAAAACAAACCAAAACCAAATGTACATGGATTAAATTATAATATAGTAATTTTTCCTCCAATATAATATACCTACCTCTCATTTTCATTTATACTTGACGTATTGTCCAAGTGTTTAAAAGGGCAGGAGTCGACTTAGTTAATAATATATCTATGAAATAGTTGTGAAAATCATGTCGGATAAACGAGATAATAAATGTATCATTAAATTTTTGTTACTAATAAATTATGTAAGTTTATTTTCCAAAAAATTGTCATAACATAACATTTGGACCACACTTATTAAATATTTCTAAATAATTGAGTTGAAAAAAATTCTTATACGTTAACTAAATATAAATTTGTTTTTATTTGTTTATTTTGAAAATTAGAAAAAAATAAAAATGTGGATATGTTACGGTTTACAATTAGAATATGTTATGGATTTCTGACACGATTATATTTTACATAAAAAACCACAAAAGAATTTACAGACATTTTTAGAATTAAAAATAATTTCCGAAAATTTAGCGTAAATAGAAATACAAATAAAAACAAGATTCGTGAGAAGGATATTAAAAAAATATTACAGAAACCATCATCACTGACTACAATATTATTTTCTAAAAACACAAGACACTGAAAGTATAATATAGTATAGAGATATTTATTGTAATATAAGTACAGTTGTAAAAAATAATAAGTATCCGTTTTTTTTTAAAACATATTTTATTATTGTCCACATATATATATATATATGTGGACAATAGTAATATATATATATATATATATATAGTACAATACAACTGATTAAAATTGCATAATTGTTTATTACGTTTTTTTATTCATTAATTTTCATTCTCCATCTTATTCAGTGTTAGTTACGTATTTTTATTTTATCTCATAAACTTCTAGTTGCACTATCCTAGAATTTTTTTTCTCAAAAATTAAAATAATAATAACAATGATATACCTGGTAAATTAAATATTTAGCAGGGTCAGTGTACTCAACTCCTACTGAAGTAGTTATGCAAATAAAAGTATTTGTAATAAAATCGTTTCATATAAATATAAAAATATATTGTTGTAACTGATAAATAATCATTTAACTCTTATGGAATCTGAATTTTGGAAAACTTACCAATGCAATTTTCGCCAAAAAAGTTTTTTTCGAGGACCTGAATTTTCGTTTTTTGCTTATTCCTTTATATTTATTAAAATATTGTTTATATCACTCGAAGAATAAAAATATTATCGTATGCACCGATGCACGATATCTTACAAGGAAAAATAAATAGATATTGAACATTATATGTGATAAATATACTAAGTACATATTTATACTATATGTATACAATTAGTAATACTATAAAAATACTATAAATAGATATACAGTTATGATTTCTGCAACTAACTCTGATAAGCAAGATAAATTTCACAGTTTTATAAACTTTAAAATAAATTAAGTTTTAAATAAAATTATAAAAAAACTAATGTTTTTTAAAAAATGTTATTTATCTTGATAAATGCAAGGTTATAGTGAAATTTTAAAAATATTTCGATAATATTATGTAGTGGCATTGTGCGGAATATATAGTAGGTTCAATTTTTTTAAACTATTTTTATTCACTTAATGAAATTCGAAGCGATTATATAAATTACAACAAAGATATTATAGTATGCTATTTATCAATTTGAGTAAACAAATAGTACAGTAAAAAATTAATGAAAATTTTAATTTTAACTATAATACTCCATTTTATTAGTCTATTTCTAGACCATTTTTTTTAACGAACACATAATGATTTGATTAAGGTAATTGATATATAATAAATATGTGAAATATACATAAAACAACTATAATAGTTGTACGTTAAAAGTCAAAATGATTTTGACGAAAATATTATAATTATTGGATGTTGTATTAAAGAGCCGCGTCATAACATATAACTACAGTCCTTCAAAAAATAGTACTTGAATTTTGTACCGACCTTAATAGATACAAATATTTATTCAAAACAATTATTCAATAATTAATTGTTATTTTTTTATCGATCTAGTATCACGAGTAAAAATTATTTAAATTGATTAATAACTGAAGCAGCTTCTATAGAGCATGTGTCTAAGGTTAAAAAAACCACGTACACCAAAACATTGTGTAGAGAATGAGTTATATTACAAGACACGGTAAACAACGCAATTTAGCGAACAAAATATTTTATTTTTTACCTCGAGCAAATTCATTATTATACTATTTTACTACTTACCCGTCGATAACGGAATATAATTAAAATACAATTCCTTCGACTTTGATTAGAAAACATTTAATATTTCGAGTGTGAATATTTAAAATGTATATATATATATATATATATATATATATTATTTCTAAAATTCATTGAATCGAGTAAGTTATCGTTTCCTGTGTTTAAAAATACGATAAATCGATTGAAGCCAAAACGGAAGGTCACGTATAATTTTTCGACGTTTTTGTTCACACCGTGAATCGCTCTATACTCTATTTTTACGTTTTAGGAGAAAACTGTTTTGGAGTATTTAAACGCCAACTAATTTTTTTCAAATAAATATTTTTGAAATAGTGACATATTTACCTATGCTCCTGCGAATTCGAATTTAAATATTTTGTTTAAAAATACTTGTATGTATAACGTTTTGAAATCCATGGATAATAAACATGCTGTTAAGTACTCCAAAAATATTTTCTCCTAAAACGTTAAAATAGAGCGGGAGTTCGCAGAGTGAACAAGGAGTTTACGTAAAACTGTTAAAATGGTTTTAGAATAAATAATTTAATAATTTGACAGATAAATTGATAGAGGACACAATTTTGGAGTGAACATAATTTCGAATTATTAATTTATATATTAAAAACCAGTTATTAAAGTTTAAAAAATTTAATTAACTAATATTTTAAACTACAGTACTTTTTTTTTAATTAAGAAATCGAAAACCAAAATGAGGTTCACTCCAAAGTGTTGTTCTTTATTGATTTGATAATAGATATTTTTACTCTGAAGTTACTTTATGAATCAGTTTAAACAGTTATATCTAAATATGTTTATTAAACAAATGCATACCTAGTGATTACATAACAATAAAAAGTAGTATTGTCACGGGATTAATTTTTAATTACATTTAAAACACATTAAAATATTTTTAAATTGTTAGAATTTTATATTTCTAAAAATATCATGAAAATTTCTTAAATAAAACCCTCTAAAAACCGAGTGTAGGACATTATACATATAATTTTACATAAAAAGTGTATAATGTCCTCGTGTACGGTTTATGTATAAAATAGTATGCCGTGTATACAAAATTATTTTCAGAAGTTGCATCATATTAATTGGTATATATGTGTGTTACATATAAATCGATCGAACTACCCAAATAAATGCTTTTGTTTGAAACCGAAACAAAAGAACCATTTTCTGGAATAAATTTGAGAAATTGATCATTAATTTATAAATTTGTATCTCGTGTGATGGAACCGGTTGTACGAAAACCGCAAACAGAACACATTAAAATAAAATAAAAATATTTTAGTTATTTATTGGGTTTATTGGTTCTATGAAATTACCTAGTAAACAATTGTAAAACGAAAAATAATTTATGGAAATTCGTGGATTTTGAGCTATTTTAAAATTTCTCAATTTCAGACTGACAAGTTTTGTTTTTAAAAGTAATTCTATTTCTAATTATATTATGTAATATTATAAACTATTACTATTTGTGTACAAATATGACATTCAAGTCTAAAAGTAATCTATATATCCAGTTTTCTGAATCGTTTTTAAAGGTGTGTCCATATACTATGTTTCCAACGCGAGCCAACGCAAACTAACGGCACATATTATGTGCTCGCGTTGGTATTAATACTGGACGGTGCATACCAAATCCGTTCGGTTCACTCGGAGAGCGAAAACCCAAATAAATAAATAATCGGCGTTAGAAGTGCTTGGTTTTCGGTTTGGACGGAGTTTTAAATAAAATCGTTTCCAACAGCGAATGCGACCACATGTGCCTTAATTTGCGATGGAAACGTAGTCTGAACGTACCATTAGATTGGGTACCTATTTCTTTTATTTATAAATAAAATACCGGAACCAAAATCAAAATTCACAATTTTCATGAACCGAAACCGAATAAAAATTGTTTTAAATAATCAGAAACACAAATCAACTAAACCATTAAGATGAATGTTCTGATTTGGGATCCCTTTAAGATGAAAAATAAACTAATTTTGTGGAAATCCGTATATTATCGTTACAAATTCATTACTGACCAATTAAACTCAGAAAAATTTACATTTTTTTTTTTTTTTTAAAAAATGAACCATATGTTACAATTATAAAATAGTTTAATCTTGAATTAAAAATAACACTGCAACAGTAATACTCTGGAACTATTACCTATATTACCGTACCTACCTATATTATACACGGTCGGTTAGACGGGATATTATTATGTTCCTACGTCGAAAGTGCAACGGCGCCGCTGCTTACGGGTTTCCGGTCGCGTGGGGGGCACAGTCGCCTATATTATGCGCGTCCCAGCCGGAAATCGCCCCCGCGGATCATTTGTCGAGCGGTCATTATTCGAAAATCGCACGATATTTGTAAAATCACCGTTAATGTATGATAATATATGATCTGAATAGATATAAAAACAAAACAATCTAAAACATTTAAGTAAACAAAAATATATATATTTTTTCTAAACGCACCCGTCATCATCAGAGGACTTTTTTTTTTACATATATATTAAATAGAAAATAGGTAATAAAAACCGGCTGTATACAAAAAGGAAAACTCGGTACATTTTAAGTCATTTTGGGGATTCATAACTTTTTGGTCGATACGTTTTCAAGTTTACATCTTCAAATATGAACAACAAAATTTTAAATATATTTCCTTAAGCGTTGAAGCGATATAACATGATACCCTTTCCATTTACTTAATGTATTAGGATAACCCTCGTATTCTGTCCCTCCTAAAACTATACCCAATTTCTTATTTTGTTGGTTCTCCTTATCTATACTTCAAGGTTCTTATTCGTCATGCTATTCGTTATGAGGTATTAATTTATTTTCGATATACTAGCAGGCTTGTGACACAGTATATGCTAATCTTTTGTTCTCGATGACTACTCATCTTGGGGACCTTGAATGCATGGGTGCTGACATTTCATGTCATTTTACGGCTATTTTTCTGATAAGAATTAAAAAATACGATTTAATATAACGCAGTCATTATAATCTCTTTGCGAAATCCGGACGGGCGGTGGGGATGGTAAATAAATATGATATGAGAACTATCGTTTCTAACATCCGATATAATTGGATCCCAATAATTGGTACCAACAAGGACAAGTAAGTTTGTGGCCACTAGTCTTTATAATCCAGGCAGTATGTGATTTACTCTTTGTTACGATTAAATTATGATGAAATTAAAAAAAATAAGGACAAAATCTGACACTAATGTTAACCTTTTCAACAATATATTAACTAAACGTATACACCACTGGACGAATTTGGTCCATCTAAAAATTGGTGTACTCGAGTCGTAAAACCTGCGACAAGGGCTCGTGTTTAGATATGGTATCCGGTCAGCAATGACGACTGGATTTCGAGGAAGAGGGGGAACACTAAACACATTATGCATCAGTTTATTAGTCTTTCCTTTTTACGACTGCCGATTGCACGAGTCGGGTGATAATATACAAAAAAAAAAAAAAAAAAAAAAATAAATAATATTCATATATAGGCCTATATAATAAAATAATATAAATAATAATAATATAACACATGCAACTATTAGAGGTCCGGATATTAATATTCAGGGGTTTTTATTTTTATTTTGTTTTTTGTTCCACACATTCAAAATAGCGAAGTGTCAAATTTTACAAGCGATATATTACGATCAAACGTTACCGAAAAAATCATAATAACGATGTGATCACGTATAGATTCAGACGGTCAGAAACCTTATTAAACTTATTATTTTGATATAAAAACTTTTCCAAAATGTAAATTTGTGTTCCACTATAATTTCTTTGATAAATATTTGATCTTGAAAATTGGCGTTTAAAAAGTATTTTTAAATTAGATTTAAAGTAGGTAGAATGTTAAAATGTTTTATAAAGTGATTCAATATCATTATTATACTTTCTGAAAATGTTTAAAGAACATACAATTTTGTTTTGTTTTATTTTAATAATTAATAATAATTGCATAAAGAATAATTTCTGATACAAGGTTAAATAGGTACGAATTACTGATGTGAAGTTTGTTACCTTCCCCTATACTGTTCAAACTAAACCAAACAAATTGTAATAGTTTTAGTCCTATATTCGCAAGTTATAAGTGCAAGTTCATTTTTAGAATTTGGAAGTTCATTAGAATGGAGCTGTAATTAAAATTAACAAGGTAAATCAATTTACAATTTGTCCGGTTTTAATTAGACAAACGGGGAAGAGAGTTAGTGTAAAGTTGACCCTCCAAGTTTATTTCGAATGTATTCCTATCCCAAAAAACATGCAATTCTAAAATAAACTTATACATTTTTACAAACAATGGAATTATAACTTAGAATTTTGAAGTTTCTACTTGGACTAGCATAGTCTTTTAAATTCTGAATATTGTTTTTTAATTGTTAATTTCTTGGATCAAACATTTTCCTAAAACATTAATTTACTAAATGTTTTATACCTGCGAATCATTTTTTTTTTTTTTTTTGTCAACTTAGACTATACGACATAAAAAAGGATTAGCATTCGATCTAAAATATATACGGAGAAAAGGTGAATAGAGTTTAAAGCACTACTCTATATATAGACGAGCGTCTCTGACGGAAATATGGGCTGATGGTGAGGGGGAGAGGGAAATAATAGTTATGAATGAGTTGTAAACATAAGCGAGACGGTGGCTCTGCTGCGTAGGTCGTTCGGCGCACGCATAATGGGATCAAACCATGTAAGGAACGATCATCGTATATTGTATACATGAAAAGATGTAACAAATATACACTCATTACGTCCTATATATCATTATTGATATAATATTCACATTGCACAAAATGAAAAACGTGGTTGATGTTATACAATAAAAGATGAGCACAACAGTACCCAAAGATGCGCAGTGTTACTCCAGTAAAGTACTAAAAAAGTATTTTGTTAGCTGTGAACACTGGAAGCCGATTTTCTAAAAAAATTTAAATATCCTACTTAAGGTGAATGAGACAATGTACTATATATAGCTATTATCATAATTTTTAGATCCATTTTTCAAGTGTAGTATTGTGAATGTTCAGTATATCCTCGGAAAATTCTGAAGACAAAAGTTTATCTGCCTCTAGAAAACAATCAACCGAATCCAACTACCAAGTATGTATATTATTCTAAAAAATAAATACGAGAAAAAATTGTTCAGTATGCACATTCGTGACAAGAACAAGAATTCGTTCCGTTTCGAATTTTGCTATAATATATTTTACAATATAATATGAAGAAAATTATTCATTAAATTCAATTATTAGTTTATGCAGTACAAAGCTGAGACTTTTATTTTTATTTTTTTTTTTTAGAGTTCATATAACTTGGAAATATTTTAATATATCTAGTATTTATTTTTCCCAACCTTGATACCATTTACCATATGAATATCGTGATACGATGATGTGCGTGGGCGAATGAACGCTGACCGTGTGACACACTCGGATGCAGAGAGGTTATAAATCCGGAGCACACAGTAGAGAGGAATAGAAAAGCTTATATAGACATAAGACAAGTTTGCTTGGCTATGTAAGTTATGGAATCAGCAAACAAAGGACCGTAGCTTCGAACAATGCGAGAACAGTAAAAAAAAAAAAAAAATATGAAAACCCGAAACAAAATACATTGTAATTTAAAAGGTACTCATTTGTACAAGGATATTGCAGGACATTATCCCACTAGCATACTAATATACAGCAGTCATGTTTTAATACTACTAGAGCTGAAAGAAGTGACTATAAATTTGATCATAAAAGTTATTTTTTTTTACTGAAGTAAAAAGTGATTAAGTAATAAACTCTATATTATAATAAATATTTTGATATTTATTATTTAATAATATAATAATTACCCAACTATTGTATGATAAAAAGGATATGCGATAGAAGAGTTATTAGTTTGAGATGATTTCCTGTGCGCATTAAAATATATTTATCGTTCAAAATAGTCATTATAAGATCTATAAGAAATTTAATTTATCGTATAATTGTGTTTCTAGAGTAAAAGGATTATTGATTTCATCTTAAATTCACGTATATGGATCACTGAATTAAATCTACTCCAGAATCCAATAAAAAGTAAAAATGACCAATATAATCTAACAACTTTGTGAATTATACATATTATTATCTTGATTGGATTTCGATCCAATATAATATTATCTAATTATGATAAAATATAGGTAATAGGTATATATAATACATGTTATTATTGTTCTAGAAATACCTGATATTTTTATTTAAAAAAAATTAATAAACTTGCACACCACTTCCGGTTTATGGTACTTGTCTGCAGTATACATTTCATAATAATTTTTGTAAAACGACGGGGGTCAAGAAATTATATATGAATTTTACACGCCTATTTACATGCGTATATATCAGACACGTTCATCAATGAAAATGTACGTGTCGCTAAAAAATATTATACAAACAATATACTTCTCGGAAATGTAATTGATTAATCAGACTAAAAAAAGAACACAGAAATAAAGTGATATACACATATTCGTATGTACCTACCTATATGTGTATAATACATTTTCGAAATTTTTTAATTTTAAAACCTACTCGGAACGACGATTATGTCAATGTTACGAGATATGGTGCCTTTGATGATGACAATGAGCTGTACAAGCAATTAACACGTCGCCGTCAATCATTATAATATAAAATGCGTATATGATGGCGGTTACTTCCAATAAATATATACCGGGTGATTCATTTTATAGCTAGAAAAATATTAAAAGTATATAGTAATACAAAGTATTCAAAAGGGTTTTGTATTTGTGAAAATAAAGGTAATATTCGATTTTGTATTTCAATTTTTTTTTTTTTTTTACACTTTTTAAAATATAGAAACCTATATGAAGGTACGAACTTATAAGTTACTACTTTAACTTTAACTAAACATCTAACTTAAATTATATTAATTATTCATATTTCGATATATTTTCGATATTTTCGGAAAATTTAGTTATAGATACAAAGTATACCAATCGTCTAATTATTCATTAAATATTTGAAGTTTAGAATTTAGGAGTGTTGTAGTTTAAATATAAAAAAGCTGAAAAGTAAAATAATGCGATGAAAAATGCGATATTTATTTTATTTTTTATTGTAAAGATATAATATAGTCAAATCAAAAAATAATATAATAATAAAATTTAAATATATATATTATAGTTAAAAACGCATAAAAATTAACGGATAAAACGTGTTTCTTGTTAAAAGAATAACATCCGATATTATTATATACGCATGCGGTAGAAGCGGTGATAAGTATTAGGTGTTTAAGTTTAAGTGTTTGTTTTTATAACGTCGTTGCAAAATGTTTTGTCAACAATTACAAATTCCACATCACCCGCACCCGCACTTTATACACAAAAAATAATATACTATGATAAATTAGTGTTTTATATATATGCACTAAACAAAAATATAAGTATTTATCCGCCAAAAAGGCACCTAAATAAAATGTTCGAATTTTTGTATAAAATATAATTCTTTGACACTCAACATTTTGAATATTAGCCTTGATTTAATTCAAACTAGATAGTAAAAACAGTAGATGTTTGCTCAATTCAGGTGATAGTACGAGTATACTTTACGAGATATAGAATAACGTCTTATCTATACATACATAATCAACTACCTAAAATAGTTTATATACTTTTTGAAATTTATCAAAAACATATATATGTATTATACCTACCTATGAATACCTTATAAAAAAAAATACTGAAATAACTTAAGTTTAGTAATTTTTTTTTTTTTTTTTGTTTATAGAATTATATAAAACAGATTTCTATTATACTTTTACATAAAAAATTTACCATTTCCAATTATGGAAAAAAAAATCATTCTAGTATACACAAAGAAAGAGACTAAATTAGAGTTTTCGTATATAGGTATATATGCACAAGATATATATGTAGGTACACGTTTATATTAAATTACAATATAGGTAGATGTTTCCGAAAAGTAAAACAATGTTTTAGAATAATATTTTTGTTCATAAAATATATTTTAAGCACTAATCGCAAGAAACGAAAATATTTCAAAATTATTTCTATAGAAGAACAATTTTTCTTTTTACATTTTGCGTTTTTTTCTGTCTGGGTCAATGTCTCGATCCCACAATTACTAAATCTAGACTATACTGGCATAGCTGAGCTAAACTTAAATTTTATTAAGTATTTTTTTTTTTTTTTTTTGGCGCCAGTCACCGGCGGTCCCTTAATTTAGCCGACAGTCAATGGACTCGACGGGGGCGTCTGGACCATGGCAGCAGCAGGACGACGACATTCTCGACTCTGACGAAATCTCAAAATTAAATAACGATTCGGATTTTTAACCGAGAATGTGATTTTTGAAGATTACAAACAAAAAAATATCCAGGATTAAATTTCAGATGAGTTGATGAGAGGAAGGAGATCAATCGGCGTACCAGCTCAGGAAAATAATTGCTTGTTTTTTTTTCAATACGATTTTTTTTAACATGCATATTTTATACATGAATGAACATTCGAATTATTTCACTTTTTAATTATCTCCGGTGGTTTCGCGAGCTTATATAGTATGTATACAGTAAGATGTATACAGGATGAGTATAGGAAGTAATTTTTATTCGGGGCTTTCAAAAACACAAAAAATCCCAAAAAGACGGAAAATATTCGGAAAAATGCAAAAGCTCAGTACATGTGCAGCTGGTCGGAAAATGGTTTGGCGAATTAAAAAAAAATCGTAAGATGTCTTCCATGAAAAATTATCTATTCCGCTTAAACATTATATATAAGACTAAGTCTTATAATATAATGTATAATAAAAATATTCAAAATGTGACTTTATTAAGAATACTTTGGTGTTGAGTTATTTGTAGAATTATTTATATGTATAAATAAATACTCAGTTTCTACAAAATAATTTGTTTTTATTTAACAAATACGTATTTCGAAAACAATGTTTTCATCTTCAGTGTTAAAAAACTAGTAGTTTAACAACTAGTAATTAAACAACTACTAGTTTTTTAACACTGAAGATGAAAACATTGTTTTCGAAATACGTATTTGTTAAATAAAAACAAATTATTTTGTAGAAACTGGCTATTTATTTATACATTATTAAGAATACTTTATTTATTTCTAAAAATTATAATGACTATAATTACAGAGAAATATTATAACCATCATTGTATTGATGTTATTAACCTCAGCATTGTAAAAAAATACTTCTAATTTGTTTTTTGTATTTTATGCACATATTCGAATACTTCAAAAAATATTTGAATAATTTTTATAAGAAAACATTTAAAATATTTTTAATGGGTTAAAAATATTTTTCGTTCTAATTTTACAATATATCATTAATACACGTTACATTATCTGATAATTAATACCATATAATCATGTTAGATAATAATAACCTTGTAGGGCAAGTTATAAATAAATATATAAATATAGATTATATAGGTACAAATTCAAAAAAGTTTTGAAAATTTTTTTTTTTCAAATGTCTTCAAATATTTTACAAGACAGCTTTACCCTGACTATTTTAAATTAATTTTATTTTAATAATATATACAATATCGATAGGTATGTTATATAATTAACAATTAGTTTATAAAATGTATGTTGATCGTATAATTATCTCTATAATAATGTCTTTAAAAATCAATATTATATCTGTCACAAATTTTATCGGTATATATTGATCAGACAGTGAAATAAAAATATACCGATAAAAACCTAAATTCCAAAATGGAAAAACTTCAAAACTTCGGTGAAAAATAATAAACAGAAAAATTATCAACTTTTTGTTTAGACCGAAAAAAAAACCGGAAACATATTATGATAAAATAAAATAAGATGTAGATAAAAAAAAAAAGTCGAGAAGTACTTCACACTTTAAGTAGGATATTGATGTCGTATATATTGAATTTGAAAGCAATGATAAAGCATTTCTTTCTAAAAAAATAAAAATAAAAAAACAGAAAAATGATCTTTTTAAAGTACCAACCATATGAAATTGTCTACCGATAACCGGGTAAGCTTGTAAAGATCGGGATATTCCTTCTGGTTGAAATGTTGTACACAGACATAAAAAAAAAACACATAATCGTAAAACTAATACAATGCTTTCTGCTGCTGTCATGTATAGGTATTTTTTAAAAATAATATATAAAATTCGTATATATATGTACGTGTGTAAATGAATATTAGTGTGTAAATCCCACTACCCACAATTCGTACGTATAATAACATTACCATCATTGCGCAAACTGATAACGTACTCGCAAGTCACACACACGTATGATCGAATGGTCGGCATTTCTTAACTTTCTTCTACATTTTACTCAAATGTGTATAATGTTTTAGTCGTAGCAATTTAACGAATAGTCTGATTTGAATTTGAAAAACAGATTTGAATTTATCGACAAATCAACTTTTAATCGCCTCTTTTATATTTGTATTTTTTACTGGGTAGACAAATGTTTAGTAATTTTCAGTTTAATAAAACAGTTTTATGGATTAAAATGAGAAAAAAATATTTAAAAAGTTGATTAAAAGTAGAGTTGTTAACAAATGCCAAAGCTTTCAAAATCTTTATCGGACAATTCGATCAATCGCAAAGGTGGACAAAAAATAAGTCTTTTTTAATACAGGAAATTTACATTTGGCATTCTTATTACAATTTCATAGTATCTATTATAAGACTAAATTAACCTATAACCAAATTTATAGATGAGATAGTAATGCCCGACCGTTAATTTTTTCTCGAAATTTTAATTTTGAAAATAGATAAAATTAATGATTATTATTTTTAAATTATCCATAATTAAAATAAATTCTCTGAAAAACAACAAATTAATGAAACAATAAAATGTTCGTAAAACATTACCAAAGAGTATAAAAACCCCTAACAATATTTTAAGGATATTTCTGGTCCAGAAAATTGACAATTGTTAAATAATATTGTAGGCGAAAGTTTCCTAAAATATAATTAGAATATGATTTAATTTTTTGGAAATATTAGGTACTTTGTTTTTCCTCTTTCTTTTTCAATGAATTTAAACTGCGATAGTGACGGTATAATCCGAGTGGCTAAATGAAGTTTATAAATAGACGATTTTAAAAAAAATTAATATTTATAATATATATATATATATTTTTTTCCAAATTTCCTTGAGAAGACGTGTGACTCGGTGGTCCCTGGGACGTCATTAATTTCCTGCGTATACATAAAGCTTTCGTGGAGAGTCAAAGGTGCCCGACGATCGAGCACGAGACACGAATGTTATTTTTACTTTTTTTCACCACCAGTTTACATATTATTTAGATACTTGATCATCATATTACACTGTTATTTACAAAACGCGTCCGCTGCCAAATATAAAATTGTATTTTCAAATTCAAAAAATGTTTTTCTGTTTGCACTACAACGACGAAAAACTCAAATTTCAAATTTGATTTTTAATCGTTGTACTCAAAAAAATTATTTCTTATTCACATGACGTTTGGACCGAAAAATCGAAGTGTGGCAAGGCTCATAAAAAAGTATCGAGCGTGTACGCACGTTAAAAACGCATTGAATTCCGCATGTTTCATTTTGAGGCGATTAAGAGTTTACAAACGTCTACAAACGTAAAATTAAACAATGTATATTATGTACAATATCTATATATTATCAGATATAATATAAAATATTTACTATTAATAAAGAAAAATATTGAACTACCGTAAAACGGGGTGACATTGATAATGACGTATGACTTTGATAATATAAAATTTTTTCAACTTGGCCCGTTTTAACGGATACACTGTTAATAAAATATTTGTTTTGATAATGTTCTATGGAATAAATATACATTTGTCGTATCACTAATGTGATAAAACCGTTTGTGACGAAATATTTTGCACGATTTTCCGGCGTTATAAATTTGATATAAGTTTAACGATTTATTACCATAAAACAATTTGGCTGCGCAAAGTAAGTAATAAAGTATTTTATTATTATTATAATTATTTAGGTCATATGTATAGATTATCAGGATTATATTTTCATCTAATTTTTCATATTTAATTCATTATTGAGTGCTCGTGTTAGTGACGTCTATCATGGGGTGAAATTGATAATGCTATTGGGGCGAGTTTGATAATAAGTAATAATAATAATTTCGTTTTAATTTAGTAAAAAACCTTTTTTTAGTGGGTCGAACGTACAAACAAAAAGTAGGGGCAAGACCATACGTATACAATCGTTCAGATACTCTCGTCGAAGATGCATTACAAACAATTATAAATGGCGATCTTTCTATATTAGCGGCTAGTAAACAATTCAAAATACCATATGGTACGTTATACAATCGATTTACTGGTAAACATGGAAAGAAACCAGGAGGACAACCTATTTTGTGTTATGATGAAGAAAAGCTTTATTAGCGGCTGCCATGAAAACCAGGAAGAGAAAAAAAATTAATGTCGCTCCTGGAAAAAGTGTAACTTCAACAAATGTAAGCCTTGATAGTGATGAAGAAGATTTACCAGATAATATTTCTCATACAGATTCAGAACTTGAACAAGAAATAGTAGACAATAATATACCAGATTATGAAAAACCAAATGCATCAAATTTAAAAATAGGAAGTTTTCTATTAGTAAATGTGTTATCAGGTAAAGAAAAAAACAGTATATATATGTAGCTGTAATTCAAGAAATAACTGAAAATGTGTAATTAAAATGGTTATAAAAGAGTTAAAAGACAAAGACACTACAGGCTACCAAAATCTTCTAAGAATGAAATTTAAAGAAAAATTAATAGATATTCTATTAGCATATAACTTATTAATTAAATTTAATTAAACAATATTAATATTAATAACATATATGTACGAGTGAGTGACTAACGACTAGTGTAATCGGACAGGTCACTACACGCTCATTCGTACGCGACTTTGTTTGCCGACACGCGACTAGTAAATTCGCCCAGTGTAATCGAGCCTACATATACCTATAATTTTAATTTTAATTTCTATAATACTGAATAGGTAATCAAGTTACCTATTAGTGAAGTTTTAACGTTTTAAGTATAATTTTAAATTAATTACCTAGGTATATTTTTTTAAAACAATAATTGACCTATCATAATTCCAAAATGAATCATTTTTATGGATTAAAATTATATCTGATTTAAACATTTAAACAAATGTTTTGGATTTTTTTTTTTTGATTACGTTACGAATAACAAAAACATAACTTACGCCAACATTGTAATTTTTTACTTAATTTGAATAACTTTTTTTTAATTGAACAAAAAATATGATAAACAAAATACTAGCAGTATTTCAACATTTTCAAAAATTATATTCAACAAAAAAATGTTTTTTTTTCAATTTTTTAATAAAAAAATAAGTGCATTATTTCACCAAATTTTTATTATTTTATTGATTACTGTAAAAAAATGCACATTCAAAAATATTATTTTACTGTGAAAATATTAATTTTATCGGGAAAAATAACGTTTAGGAACACTGCACCGTCGTTCTTTTATTAATAATACAAAATTTAGAAAAGATGTTGGTATGCCATCTGTAAAATTTACTAGAAAAAATGGTTTTTATAAAATTTATAACTTTGTAAAGTTTTTTATTTAAAAAAAAATAACTATTGTAGAACGCAGATAATATTTTCTGCAATATTGTGTAAAATTTGGTTTCTTATGACTACAGCCAGAGAAAACATTTTTCTTGCATTATAGTTTTTTACTGTAAAATGACCCATTTGTAGCCGTCCTTTTACGCGTTATAATCTACAAACTTTACAATAGGTATTTACCACTAAAACCAGTTTAATATGGCTTTTAATTTTGAATTTTTTTTTTTCCTACACACGTTTTTGACAAAAAAAAATAGTAATTACACAATTCATAAATTACTACGACGTTACAAGACAATATATTATTATAAATTACATATATATATACGTTAGATTGCACCTATTTAATATTTAAAACTGTATTTTTCACCGAAACATATTCATTTTTCTTAAATCACCATCCGAAAAGAAAATGTTTGAACCTAAATACATAAAAAACGTTGTTCTCTTCTACCCACGATACGTGAATAATTCAGTTTATAAATATAACCTAACGTTAACGAGCACACAATTAATATTGTACGCAGGTTGTACAA
This sequence comes from Pemphigus obesinymphae, assembly GCA_025469235.1. NCBI lineage: Eukaryota > Metazoa > Arthropoda > Insecta > Hemiptera > Aphididae > Pemphigus > Pemphigus obesinymphae. Next base: position 101,524 of record JAIPRL010000315.1, on the reverse strand, counting down.
TCGGATAGATAACCATTTAACAATTCAATCAAATGTTCTTTCATTTCTATAATCTAAGTAATTGAATGCATTAACGTCTTCTCGAATGAAATAAAAATAGGCTCTCTGTGATGTCAGGAGAGTCATTCTTATTATTTATTTGCATATATACTTATTATGTATAAGTATATATATATATATATAATATCTAATATTATGTAATTCACGTGTACTAAATACGTATTTATAAATAATGTTTAAAATTTAATATTCAAAATAGTATTAGATCACAAAATGAAAGTAAGTATTTTTACTTTTTTTTAAATATGTACCTACTCTTAAAAATTATTTTATCCACGTCTGCTAATTGTTTTCAATTAAACGAATATCATATTATATTGATTTTCATATTATATTCTCATTAGTAGATTTCTACGTTGAATTATAATGTGTCAGTAGAAAAATGGTACATAAGAGCACATGCGTTATTTTCCCCCCAAAAAAAAAAAAAAAACTGGTTTGTGAGAAATAAGGTTTCTCAGGCTGTAATGATAATGAAAAACCCAAATTTTTACACAATAAAGTAAAACATATTATCTGTGTTCCACTGTGATTTTTTTCAAAAATATTAAAAAATAAAAAGTAATTAATTTTTAAAAAACCCTTTTTTGTTTTTTTGCTGATCGTATAACATCAGTTCTATTTGTGTTAACGAAAAAAAGAATGACATTCGAACACAGATAGTTTTGTCTTATATATTGTGTAAAAATTTGGGATTTTAATTATAATTACAGCCTGAGAAACCTTGTTTCATGTACCTAAAACGGTTTTGTTCACAAATATCGTAATTACGCAACAAAAAAAAAGTAGTACTGACATAGATATATTTTTTAAATTAGTTTTAAAATGTTCTTAAATATTTTTAAATGATAAAATTTTAATTTTTTTTAAATGATAAAATTTTAATTTTTTTTAAATTCCATAAAAATTGCCCTAAAAACCCAAAAAAAACCTCTTACAAATTATATGTGTGGAATCCTCTTAAGAGGACGCCACACCGAAAATGTTTCAATTAAAAACTTACATTCGCATTTTTCATTTCTATCTACTTACAAATATGTTAGAAATACGAAATAAAAAACAAATTATAGCTACCAACACTATCTAGCGACTGATGGAGCCAATTTTATAAAGCCATTTTATGAGCTGTTAAAATATCGTTTTATTTTTAAATTTTTTAACAGCTTATAAAACGTGTGAAATTCATATCTCAAAAATCGTCTCCATTAGTCGCTAGATAATTTTGTTCTCTATAATTTATTTTTGTTTCATTTTTCTACAATTTTCTTCAGTTGATAAAAATGAAAAATGCGTAAACATGTTTTTTTCACAAATATCGTGATTATACAACAATTAAAAATGGCACAGACACAGGTAAATTTATTGATTACTTTTAAAATATATTTAAATATTTTTAATTTGTTTATTGATTATCATTTTTCTTATAAATTTAATAAAAAATTCCTATATAAAACCCCTACCTTACCTTAAATACCTCTTAGAAGGACGGTACACATTTATTTTTTAAGGAGTTGTGTATTGCAATTTTCATGAAATTTTTAGAAACATAAAAATATAATAATTTATAAATATTTCAATACAATTTGAAAATAATTTGAAATTGGTCCTGTGTCTATAATACTTTTTTATTGTTGTATAATCACGATATTTATTTCAAAAAGACATATTCACTCAAAAATTAATTAATTATAAAAAGTTATTGTAGTTTTACAAAGTTAGTATTTTTACTTTTTTAAGCTTTAATCACTTTTATATACAGAAATAAAATTAAAATCCCAAATGAGGTTCACTCTAAAAGTGTATCCTCTATCGATTTGATATTAGATATTTTAACTTTAAAATCACTTTAAGGATCTATTTTAACAATTTTGTGTAAACATGTTTTTATCGCTGAAAATCATTGGTGTAGCGTTTTCTTAAAAAAAATTCTTATGTCTATATAAACATGATTAGCCAAATTCTAATATACCTGCTTTAATGATTGATTTATGTGTATAAAAATAAAAAAACGAATTTAAATCTATATTTGTACAGATAAAAATGTTTTACATTGTTTTAGTTTTTAATTTACTCAAAAGTATCCTTACATTTTTATAATTTTTATAATTAAATAATGACTTAGCTCGTTTTCCATTCTTTTGAAAAACATACCATACTATTTAATTTAGCCTTAAGTTCATATATTCTATAATATAGAATTATTATATGTATTTAGTTGATATCTCAAATTAAAGCTGTCCCTATACCTACACGAATAATGCAATAATTGTTATGAAATATGTCGAGAAAATATATGAATATCTATGTATCTGTAAGTCATCATAATCAATATGACAGTGCCTATGAGTGAAGTTTTAAGTACCCACAATTTATAATTAATTCATTTTTTTTAAACCAATAGTTTCCAAAAGAGTTAATTTATCAGACTGGGTAAGTTAACGAATTTTTTAACTCGTTAAATTAAGTTAGGTTAAAAATGTTACTATAATACCTTATTTATTATTTTTATAAATTCAAACTTAATTTTGAAAAAAAGTAACTTAATTAACTTAGTTAAAAGTTAAAAAATGTTAATTAATAATAAAAAAAATTAAAAAATTCCTCTCATTTGCTATAATACTTATATTTTTGTATTGACACTAATATTAATTTGAATTAGACAGTAGATATCCACCACGTCAATATATTTGAAATATTGGATAGATACAATTAATAACATATAATCTCAACATTCAACACGAAAATATCAGTAGTTTCGACGCGAAAACTAAACCAGCCTCTATATCACTCACATAAGCCAATAAAACGAACATTTACTAAAATTTACCTCATATCCTCATGTACCCGTCTTATAACGTTGGGTTATCATCCCAAAACAACAATATTACATGACATCTAAATACTATATAAATAATTCAAAGATAATGAGAACCACGAATTGCAATAAAACTATAGTTTTCTTAATATCTTATAATCATATTTATAAAAAAATATAAGCAATAATATATCTAAATAGTAGAATTAGTAAAATTTTCTATACTAAAAAATAAAACCCTCATCTAGAAAATTTGCATCGTTCTTCGGACAAAATTTAATATAATTTAGATTAGTTAACATGTTAAGTATTCAAAAAAAATTAATTTTAAAAAAAAGTAACGCGCTTAGTAACTTAATTAAAATCGACTTCATTTTAATTTTTAACTGATTAATACCCAGCCTTGTTTATTTGTATGCATTAAAATTAAATCTGATTTAAACATTTTAAACAAACACAATTTGTATTGGATTTTTTTTTTTTTTTTTTTTTTTGATTAGGTACATTACAAACACGTTTTGGAAAAAAAAATTGGTTTGAATAAAAAAAAATATCAACAAAATGGCTATTTTAAAATTTTTAAAAATTAAATTCCATAAAATATGTTTTTATAAATTTTCTATTTAAAAAAAAATTAAATGTATGTAGTCGAATTTTAATTATTTTTTTGATTACAAAAAAAACCCTGTTCAAAAACATTAGTTTGTTGTGGAGATATTAATTTTGTCCGGAAAACAGCGTTTTGTATATGTCGTTATCCATTTAGGTACATTTTTAGGTGTCGTGCAATTTCATAAAGATATTACAACAATAATAATTGCAGTGTTATCTATAATATCAGTTCATCGTCAATAACAACAACACTATTATAATTATTAATATATTATATATACCTTATATGGTCGACAAGGAATCCGTTAAAATGGTTTGGTTATCGTAAATAGTTATTAAATATTATGCACAGTCTAAATATCCTTTCTAGTAGGTACCTATAGGTATATATTATACGCGTATAAGGATATCGATCAATTATCTCATCTCGATAGACCCGCCAGTAATAGTATTATATATATAATATAATAATATATATTTACACAGATTTAAGGTTAATATGATCGTGAACGTATTATTACGTATTATAATACATATATTAAACATGTGCGACGGACCGGTTAGGTTTAAATAAACAAATAAATATGTATTAAATCCTTGAGCCTTCTCGTCGAGCGAGGGGAATCAAAATTATGTTTGACAAACCGTCAATGTATATTTTTTTTATCGATATACTTTTAAACATACCTATACTGCTGTAAAAATTGTTTTCATAAGACAAAAGATTTTTGTCTTAAATCAGGGACATCAAACTCAACGTTAACTCATCATTTTGTGACTCTAGCTACATTGAAAACTTAAATTAAATTCGGCCTTTTGTTTAAGTATGCCTGTCTTATTACTTCTTCATTTACTCTAATAAAATAAAAATAAAAACCGCACATGTTGTCAGAATTTTGATTTTTATATATAAATATATACTATAATAACAATGATAAAATACTATATAACGCATATTCCTATATAATATAGGTATTAGGTAGGCACCTGTATACATGTATATTTATCTTTCTAATAAAATTAACAGTCTTAAATCCTCTTATTTCCCAAACTCTAACATGCTCAGGTTTGCACCTTCACATATTAGAAGAGTCGAAGATAGCTACGACATGCGTGTAGACGTGACAGTGGCGTAATTTCAATCTATTTTTTAAACTCATATTTTTATTTAATATTTTTCTATATTTCATATTTTTCTTTCAAACCAAAAATAGGCAAAAAAAAGTCATCAACTTTTTTTTTAATGCTAAAAAGTTAGGTCAGTCCAATCAAATTTAAAAAGTAAGCTAAATATTTAAAAAGCTGAAAAAATTACTACAATATTTAATTTTAAATACTTTGCGCGGTCCAAATTACGCTACTGCAGAGACCACATGCTACCAGCCAGAAAAATCTCGTTGGCTCCCTCATGTGCTACCACAGTCGACCCTCATTTATCTTTCTAATAGAAAAAACAAATAAAATTTTTACAATATATGTATTTAGATTTGATATTATATAATAGATAGTACAATAATAGTAATATAATAACTATATTTGCATAAGTTAACTATAATTATGTACTTCGATAATTTTTCTATACAAATAAATATTGATCCGTAATTAAACATTGCTGTATTAGTTATTATTTACACATACATTTTTATTAGCTTGATGATCCATTTGAATACTTACGTCATATGTCATAAGTCCTCCTCTATTGGTTGTGTATATATAATATGGGATCTTAACCCTCCCCCCCTCGTACGAAATTACTGACTACGCCACCGATGCAAACAATTTTCGATAATTATATTTAAATGTACAAATAAATGGTTATTGCATAGGTATAGAAATTATAATGGTAATAATGTATAACTTGTGATAATGAACTTAACAGAAATTTAAAATCGACCAATCATTGAATTCAATGACAAAACTAGGAGCATGTTCTCGGAGGTTATATGGATATTCATACAATCAACATCTAAGTTATATTATCGATAGAAAAAACGTGAGATTCGACATAAACGTGTTTCAGGGTATATTGTAAATCACTTACTTTGGTACCAAAAGTTCAAAATTCGTTATCAAAAAGTATGTCACAAATTATAAAGTAAATATAGGTATAATTTGAAAATATTTGTTACTATACAATTAATCCACAATTTTTAACTTAATTTTTACCCACTAAATTCATATTTCAATTTCCTTGTCCTTATCATTCGTTTTTAATGAATTGAGTTGTGTCAATTTACTTACTTAATAAATCATCTATGCAAAACATAAAGACTACCTATACTAAAATTCAAATCACTATGTTGACCTATGCTAAATTAGGTTTTATATACTTTAAAATGTTCAAATAATGGATCAAATGGATGTATAATATTATATTATGTTATTTTAAAAAAAGTGTTTAACTGGTAATATCAATATTTTTATATATGGATATATTATATGCAGATATAAAAATACTTACAAGATTAGTTTAGAAATAACGATTAAATTCAATAATAATAAATGATAGAACATTAATAGATATTAGTATATTACATAATATGTACTTAAAAATTTTTATATATGTCCTTTAAATGTCCATACTCCATAATTGTTTATTATTATTTATTAAGTTACTTATTAGTTATTAGCAATAACTAAACAACTATGTCTATAACTAAAACATAAAAAAAAATTTATTGTACATAAAAAAAAAAAATGCTATAGAAATTTATTGTTTTAAACTTTTATTTGTACTACAGTTAACACAAGAAAATAAGTTTTAAATATTACAGTTTGTTTGTTGATATAAATTTTATATAATTATTAATTTTTTTCATTAAAAGGATAATTGGTGCTGCAGTAAATCAATAAAATAGATATTATATTATTTAAAAATATAGATAACACCAACTGTAGAATTTTAACATTTATTTTATTATTAAATAATTGAAAACTAATAAAATAAAGAAAAATATAAATATAAAAAATTATTTTGAATAAAGGATTATAATAATTAACTTTAAATTGTATAACTTGTATAAGTATTCATTTTATAACCAAAAATAAACGAAAACTGTATTAGAAAGTTGGAAATATACTATATTGAGTCAATAATTATTTTTGACATGGTTAAAATATCAAAATTTGTTAACCGATGATTTTAATAAAAAATTTGAAATTGTATTTGATTTTTTATGCATTTCACTTTTGGATAGAAGTAAAAGTCTTTCTGCTGGAAAATTTATTGTAGTTGAAATTTGAAAAAGGTAAATTTTCAATTTTCTCGGTATTTATTATCTAATAGTAAAATAATTGACAATATATTATGGTACTTACATAAGGGAAAACTATCGAAAATAACGGAAAAATTCAATAAATTGAAAAATGATAATGCCGACATCATTCGAAAAACGTATATTTGCTCAAAATCGTTTTATTGAAGAAATTATTTAAGTATCGTTGATTTCAAAAATTCAATGTATTGTCCACCACCAGTATCCTACCTGACGATCAAAGTACTTTCACACATAAATATATTATATACTGACCGGACATTTTTTTATTTATATTAATGTGTATAATAATATTATTTTGCATGGCAATTTTGCATTGTACCTACCGGGAATTATATATTAAAATATAGATAATTCTATAAAATATAATATTAAAAAGTTATAGCTAGGTAATTACGTATAGGTACATTATACATACATACCTGTATTTATTATTTCGTTCGGTTTACAGTATTTTTTTTTTTTTTTTTTTTTTGTATTGAATTTCATTATACGCGATACCTATATTTGCAACCCACGTATGAATATTTTATCCGAAAAACTTAAGATCCGAACGAGAAACTAATTTTTAGAAAATTCTCGAGTTTAGCGAAAATGACACTATTTGGAATTTTTTTTTTTTTTTTCTACTGAATTTTACATTTTTTTGTCCCGACGGAGTAGACTAACGGCAAGTATTACGTAAGTATGTACCTATTTATACCGCTGACGACCGCGGTATACGATATTATCTTTCATTTACCATGTTTGTGTCGAAAGTTATATTAAATCTCCTTCACGGGTAACGTGACGTCGCACATTGGTCTAAAATAGTTCAAATCGCGTTTCTGTGATCAATTATTTATGGTTATACGCCATCAATTTAATTATCTCTTGTTTTTCTAATTATTTTAAATATATTCGAACGAAATAAATTCGTAATCTTATACATATATATAAAAGTGGTTAAGTGAATTTCTGTTTGTTTGTTAAATGTGTATGTACAGGTATGAATTTATTGTGAAATTCGCGGTACGGTTCAACACTTGACACATTTTGTATAAAGAATATATATATGTTTGTTTGTGTTCACCCGTAACTACTAAATTATAAAAATATTTTAAACGTCGATTTTTAAAACTATTATGTAATTATTAGATGTTAACATTTGAACTACAAAAAAAATCATATACATACATATTTATATATTATATATATTTAAAATTTTCTACTTATAGCCCAAAATTAAATCAAAAGTTTTTTAAGGCATCTTCAAGTAAACTTACTACTCGTATTATAGTTAATATTTGATTCAAATTGCATATGTATAGAGTTATTATTGTTTTAGTTATAATAAAATAACACAAGTTTAATTGGTCCCATTCATATTATTGTAGGTACCTACTGCAATGTTCCTTATTTTTTTTTTTTTTTTTTGCGTTAAATATTTGATAACTATTGTGAATTACCCATCGAAAAAAACTGAGAAAATTGTAAATTTATATTTACATCTTTAAAGGACTCAAAAAATTCCTTAAAAAAAAACTCGTTTTCCAATACTAGAAAATGTAGGTACGTATACTAATATATTTATTGCTTTAATATTGTCTCTTCTTTCTACGACCATTTTTTTTTACAATTATATCAATTATGATATATGAAATAACTCTATTATTTACCTTTGTGTTAATCATTGTTTACGAGCTTATATTTCCAGACAAAATAAATGTATCTATGCATAATATATAGGAGGTAGGTTTAATAAATAATTTAGATTTGTATGACTTGACTTGGACTTTTCCCCGAATCTTAATTGATGCACGCATATGATAAGAAGTGTAGGTATGTACAAAAATGTTACTAATATATGTGAATTAAATCTTGATTATTCAATTTCAAAGAATATATTATAAATTTGAGTAAAACCATTTTCAAACTAAAACCTAGTGAAACTATTTTTTAAATGACAAATGGTCATGTATCATATTTATTTCAAAAAACAACATAATATTATATTACTAACATATTTATATAAATTATTATTTTTTAAACAGATATTTTTATAGATATCTATGTATTTTACATTTTTAATTTTAATTTTAATTTTAATTTTAGTATGTATATTTTTTAATTTTTTTGGCAGAAATTTTTAATTTTTGCGTCAATGTATTGTATTAATTAAATTGTAATAAAGAAATTATTAAAAACTACACCTGCTCAAATTTTCTTTAAAATAATATATAGGTAAATACAGTTAATATACCTATTATCTATGAACCTACGTAATAATAATTTAAAAATATGCATATTTAATTTCTTATGAACTTTAATATGGAATTAAATTATTGAAAATAGGGTTCTCTCCTTCCCGAATGACGCCCATAATTATATTTACTGGCAGAAGTAAGAATATAGTCGTCGAATGGTTTAGTCGATATCGAGATGTCACTTCTCATAGATTTGACAATCACAAATATTTGATGGATGAAATTATATCATTATATCAGTAATAACGAAAGTACGATGAAGCCAGCTTTCAATACGAAGGAAGTAAAACAAGAAATTAAATAAGAAAAAAAAACCAGAATTTGAAGAAGATGAAATAAATATTGTAATCATATAAGTCTACCCGCAAGTCCAAGTCCCCTGTATACAAATTTAAAAAATTCACGTGCTCACTGACCAAATATGCTAAGGTTTCGGCTCGTGATTGACGACGTTAGCCTAGATATCCGACTCGTCTCATAATACTCGTAAGATAAACATTTCAAAACGTTTCAAGTATCAAGTGAACCAGTAAACCATTAGAATAGGGTGATCACATTCTGGAAATTAAAAAACGGGACAATAAAAAAAAAAAAAATTAATCGTATACGTTTTCATGTTTATCGTATGTTTGAAAATAAGCAAAAAAAAATGCCATTCATCAATTTTTTGTCAAAATTTTTCATAAATCACTTAAAACCCTTAAAACCTCACTTCCAAAATCAGGACAAAAAGCGTCCCGTTTAAAGTTTGTCGGAACAACAGGACACACAATTTTCAAAAGCGAGACAATCCCACAAAAATAGGTCATTGTTCACCCTACATTAGAACAAAGAAGAAACAAGTGATAATTATTGGTCCGTACTCTGTCGTCTTTTCGACCCTCAAACAAGATAATGTAGAATCTGGACATAAGTTTCAAAAAAAAAAAATCAACCAATATTTCTTATATATAAACTCTAAATTCTATCAAACAATTAAATATTAAGGGGCCGCAACAACTGCGATTTTTAAGGGGTTGGTATAGGCAATTTTTAAGAAATATTATGAAAAATAAAAATCTAACAATTTAGAAATATTTAAGTATGTTTTAAAAATAATCTAAAAATATCCCCTGTACTCGAATCACTTTTAATTATTGTATAATCACGAAATTTCCGCCTAAATTAAAAATAAGAGTGATAAAATTGTAGAACTTTGAAAGTCAAATTTACAATCTGTAAACAGATTATGTTGGCCTGTCTTCTAGGGATTGATTGAGGCATTTTTCTTTATTATTACAGATTAAAATATAACCAATGTTTAAAAATTGCAAATTTTAATAATAAATATCACAGCTAAAAATAAAATGAAAAAAAAACGCCTCGATCGATCCCTAGAAAACAAACTGATGAATTCAAAATAGTTTTCAGAATTGAAATTCTAATACTTTTCAAAGTCCCACAATTTTGTCACGCTTTTAGGTCGATTTTTCGTTGGTGTTGTGACTACTTAACTATATGTATACTATTTGCAGTAGCTTGAATTTCGTTCATAAAATAATAAAATCTTTTTAAGGTCTGATCAAATTATTATCTAAATGTTTTGTCGTCTTAATAATTCTATCTCCATGTGAAATGCTGAAATACACACATGAATTTATTGTGTTTATTTTTTTATTTTTATTTTAAACACAAATATTGCAGTAATATTTAATATAACGTGGCAAATGGCAATATGTCACGAATATTAAAGAAATTAAATATAGGCATATGCATGTATAATAACAACTTTTATTGTAGAAAAACATGATACATGTACACACATGACCGTACATGGAGTTATATAAAATATATATATATTATGTTTACGGGAAAGAAATTAAATGGAATTTGATATTTTCCATAAATATCAATAACACATACGCAGGTATGTTTAAACGTGTCTGATAATCCGAGTAAAAACGGAATAATTATTTGCAATAAATATGATTGATAATCGCGTTGAAAAAAAAATATATATTTTTTTTTTTTAATAAGTAGGTACGTGTAGTTGTTATAATATAGAGCATAATACAATATAAAATAATATTTTAGGTTTTTGTATATAGCCAACAAATTATAATTTATAGGTACAAATAGATAATAAATCGTTTTTCCACTGTTCAAAGTTCGAGTTCAAATGCCCTTGCTGTTAACATGATATCAACCATAATTCCGTAAAAAACTGCACACTCTAAAGAAAAAAACTGGCTTCTGATTAAAAAAAAAAAATGTATACATAAGAACAGCACCGAATACTCATTGCTACGGTAGAAAGAAGCTATTTGTGTGTACAATGTGTAATGTGTATGGTATACATTTTTAAAAACAAAACTTTTTTCCCCGTGTTTTTAGAATTTAAACTACCTTTTTTTTAAAAAATTTTTATAAAAATAGACGAATGACTTTTTTTTTTGTCATTTTCAAACCATTACCTATATGAAAATGTTGAAAGAAAATTATTACGATATTCACTTTTTTTTATTAATTATTTGTTATCCTATTTTTTACTATTCAAAATATACATATAATTGTGGTTGTTTTTTATGTATTAATACAATTTTATTAAAAATATTACTTTTGCATTTCTCATTTATAGTAACTTACAATTATCTTAGAAACAAGAAACAAAAAACAAATGATAAAAACAAAATTATCTAGTGCCCCACGAAGCCGTTTTTTGATATAATATGTTTATGTATTATTATGTATTATATTACATATTATGTACTTAAACATGTTTTATGAATTATTAAAAACTCAACATTTATGATTTTTTTTTAATAACTATAACATTGAAAAAATTTAAATATCGTAAAAAAGCCGTAATGTGCTAGATACCTAATGTTATTATCTATAATTTGTTTTTCGTTTCATATTTCTAAGATGTTTATAAGTTGTAAAAAATAACTAATGAGGAATTGTAAAAATATGAAATTATTTGACCCCAATAACCATAGTAACAAAAAGTTTTAATTTGTTTAATATCAATTAACTATTCATCTTATCTATATAATAGATAGATAAGTAGATAAGTACAGAATGAATTTATTTCCATACTAGAACTCAAAATGAACAGGTACCTAATTCTATTTTCTATAACATATTAAAAGGTACAAGAATATAAAGTATATAATAAGAAATTATTTATATTTCTCGGATAAAGTTCAGTAATATTTTGTAATACCTTATAATCAAAATACTAATAATAAAATATATAATATGCTAATTTAAAATTAACACATTTTAACAAATATTTGGAAAGTATTATTGAAAAATAAATAAATAATTTTAATACTATTAATATTAAAGATGGGAAATGGAATTAAAAATTAAAATCACAGGCAAAGCCAGGTATTCTGATTAGTTAATATATATATTGTATAATTATAATTATTTAAACATTATTGTTACATTCACTTTTTTAACAAAAAATATAATTCGTGCACTAATTCGCACTATAATACTCAATATTATACAATATGTTTTTGTGAAAAAAACAAACATATTAAGAAGTTAAAAAAAATATATTTATTAAATCACTTTACAATCAAATCAAGTAATCTAAATGATGATATTACTATTAGTCTCAAATATAATTATAAAAAGTTAGTAAGATTAATCATCAATTTAAATAATAATCTGAAATAAATATAATAATAATAAAAAAAAAATAATATTAATTAAAAAGTAAGTATAAAAAAATAATAAACAATTTTTATTTAATTTTTATAAAAATATATTGTTGTTTGGTATATTATTACCTCCATGGCTGACGACTATCTCTTCTTTGAATACGTACTCGAACTACTGCTGGTGCCTGAGTTTGTGCTGGAAGTTGACCTAGTGATAAAATTTGAGGTGGAGATCGAGCTGGAGTTGGAGCTCTATTCAAAACACGGAATCGTGATGGAACTTCAAATGGAACAGGCCTTGGAATTGGTTGTGAAGGTTGAAATGAATTCGGTCTTGGTATTTGTCGAGGTATTAGTACTGCACATAAAACAAAATTAATGTAATTGAATTACAGGTACTATTTAATAATGGATCTAAGAGAGAATATCCTAAGGGTAAAACTATTTGTATATTTATTATTTAAAATAATAAAATATTGTATTTTATTATTGCAGGTATTGATTAAAGAAAAAAATAGATTTTAAGAGGACGTTACATATCCGATTTTTATGGGGTTTTGTACAGGCAATTTTTATTGAATTTTAAGAAAAATGAATATTAAACATATTAAAAATATTTAAATATATGTATTTTAAAAGTAATTTAAAAATAGACTGTGTCAGTACCATTTTTAATAAATTGTTGTGTAATCACGATATTTGTTAAAAAAAAAACATGTTTACGCATTTTTCATTTTTATCAACTTGAGAATTTATATATAGATGAAATAAAAAATAAATTATAAGAAACAAAATTATCTAGCGACTCATGAACCCGATTTTCGAGATATGCAGTTTTTACTCGTTTTATAAACTGCTGAAAAAGTGAAATAATTGATATTTTAACACCTCATAAAAGGTGTAAAAATAAATATATCAAAAATCGGCTCCATCATTTACTAGGTAATGTCGTTAGTTATAATTTGTTTTTTATTTTATAGTTTTAACATGTTTGTAAGTTGATTAAAATGAAAAATGCTAATACGCGTTTTTCGTTGAAAAATTGTCCGTTTGGCATCCTCTTAAGACAAATTATAAATTATTTCTCACAGACATTAATAATAATAATAATAATAGGTGTTGGATAATATTGTTATCTATACTATAATATAAGATAAAAATATAAATAAATATACAATTTATATTTAAAGCTAATAAATGAAATGTTACAAATGGGTATAAAATATAATATACAGAGTGATTCTTTTAACATAAAACACATTAAAAAAAGTATTTACATTTTGAAAGATTTTATTTTCAGACATTTTTAATCATAACCAACGAACGAAGTGCTTTCACCCCTCATACTAGTCAGATTTTTCTTTATAAGGAGTCAAGCAACAGTTTTGGCGAAAGAGCATATTTTTTAATAGCAAATTCATTCTAGATGGTGCTTTAGAGGGTAATTTTTTAATTTTCCTAGTAGTTTTCTAACATTTAAATGAAATCTATATTTTATAATGACGGAAACTTTTTATAAATGATAAAATAACAAATTAAGTTGTCATGATTAACAATTTATTTATTTTTATTTTTGATAACAGGTATTATTATACGACACTTTGCTCAGAATCGTATTTCGAATACAATGATCTTTGAATTCGAATTTAAAACAATAATAATTCATTATCCCCTCCGATAATTGAAGGGTCAATGGACATCTAGACTGTTGTTTTTGTATTATTCGAGGTAATTTTTACTCATAGGTCTTATTCTGAAGCACAGTCGACTTATTTTGTGCAATTGGAAAAACTACGAGTACATACGCACTTGATGAACCAAATTTTCACGTAGTTAAATTTGTGTGTTATTAATTAATTATATTTTGAACTTATAAGCATTAGATTTGATAAATAAAATATATATGTAGGTTCATACACCAAAATATAATAATTTACCTACATTTCATAATAATAATTCCATATTAAGTAGTAAGTACGATTGCACATTTTACAATAAAGGTTAATAGTTTTATATTTTATTATTAGAATAATAATACATTCTATTATCCAATATTTATTAACAGAACGCCACAAGCTCGATTTTTAAGAGGTTTTGTTTAAGTCACTTTATGACATATTAAGAAAATTGAAAATTAAAGAAATTAAAAATATTTAAATATATTATTTTAAAATAATCCCATATTAGTACCATTTTTTATTGACATGTAATCACAATAATTATTTTTTGAAACACGATTACGGAATTCAAATGCTTTGTAAGTTAAAAAAAATTTAGAATCAAAATTGTATCGCCGTTTCAAAAATGAGAAGTTAAACTATATTTATTGTTCGAAGTTGATTTTTAAAAAATCGTGTGAACAAATTAAAACATAGATAGCAAAATGGCATATTTGGTAATTATTCAATTGTATTAAATAAAAATAAATAAAAAAATATTTTGAAAATCTAAATACAACTTTATTATATTTATAGAACCTACATATATTTATTTTATTTAAGAGGATGTTACATATCCATTATTTAAGGGGTTATGTATAAGTGGCATTACTTTAGTTATTACACAATTTAAAAGTAATTTAAAAATAGTCTAGAGTCAGTACCATTTCTTATTGCTATGTAATCACGATATCGGACTAATAGCTAGACAAAATTATGGAACTTTGAAACATCAGATTTTAAATTTGAAAACAGATTTGAATTTTTCGGTTTGTCTTCTCTATAGAATCTGATCAAGGCAATTTTCTGACATGATCAATATTTATAAAATGCCTTTTTTAATGACTAATAACATGAACAGAAAATATTTTTGTTTTGCCTCGAACGATTAGTAGTAGTAGACTTTTATAGATTTGAAATTTGACTTTTCAAAGTTCTGTGGTTTTATCTAGCTTTTAGGTCAATTTTTACGTTGGTGTTGTGACCTCTTAAGTTATTATTCTAAAAATCTATATTTATTAAATTACCCAATATATTATTACCTTTCATTGTTATTTACGATTTTTTCGACCGTTCTGAATAATACGGATTCAGAATCTCCCTTCCCCAACATATGGTCATTGGTCACAATGAGTTTATATAAATCCGCAGTTGGGAAAAATCTTTAGAATAAACCCTGAATATATATATAACATACCCTCAAGGGAAACACAGTCATTGTGTTACGGGTTTGGCGAACCCGGGGCCCCGAACTCCTCCTCTCCAAAGTATGGAGATATGTACATAGGGTTAACCACCCTACATCGTAAAAAAAATTTCTGTTAAGATACCAGTAACAAAACTTTGGACTAGAGAAATGGAAAATCCAAATGGAAAACGGAAATGGAAGAACAAGGAGATTAAGATTGCTACTTGGAATATCTTAATCTCATATCGTGCCGGTGTATATCAGACCCTAACAGAAGTGTTGAGTCAGTATACAGTAGCAATTGCAGCACTACAAGAAATTAGATGAACAGGTGAAGGTCAGATAAAGATCAACGACTATATTATTTACTATAAAGGAAAGGATAATAAGCATAATTTTGGGACAGGTTTTGCAGTAGGTACATAAGAAATATGAATCTTGTGTACGTGAATTTAACCCAATATCCGAACGAATTTGTACAATGAGACTTAGAACTAAGCCTAAAGAGGTATGCCTAATTAATACACATGCACCAACGGAGAACAGTGATGAAGCAGATGAAGATGAATTTTATGACGTCAAACCCAGGATTTACGACAGATTACCTGGAAGCGCAATAAAAATCGTGCTAGAAAACGCAAATGCTAAAATAGGAAAGGGACTAATGTATGTGTCCACTATTGGATTTAAAAGTGCCCATGAAGAAAACAACAACAACAGCCAAAGATTAATCTCATTTGCAACATCTAAAAATGTAGTAATCAGTAGCACTACATTCCCTCACAGGAACATCCACAAATATACCTGGAAGTCCCCAGATGGACGGACTATGAATCAAATTGACCACTTATTGATTGAAAAAAGATATAGATCAAGTATAGCAGATATAAGGAGTTACCGAGGTACAGATTGTGATACAGACCACTTTCTAGTAATATGCAGGTTTCGTCTCAAACTACAAAGAACGAGTAGACATTTTCAAAAGGCACCAAAATTTAACATTGAAGAAATAAAAGATGAAGAAAAAAGACAGAAATATATCGCTAAGATCATAGGTAAACTCAATGAGAGTCAAGGGGACGAGAGAAAAGAAAACTGGAATATCATGAAAAAGACCATCTTCGAAGCAGCATATTACCAAAAAAGCGAGAGAATAAATGATTCAATAGTGATTGTAGAAAGGCCGTAGAAAAAAGATGCAAAGCTTCCCAAAAATACTTACAACTTAAAAACTCTCTGATCAAAGAAAATTTTGAAGAGGAACGAGGAGCCATGTAAACGGACCATACAGAGAAAGAAAAGAAGATATATGAATGAGCAATGCGTGGTACAGAACAAGACCGCACACGAGGAAGAATACGGAACTTCTTCATAAAAATTAAAAGTACATACAATTTAATCCTAATCTGAAAGCTATCAAGAATATAGATGACAACATTTTAATAGACCCAAATAAGAAAGTATCAAGATAGGAAAACTACTTTGAAGGGCTGCTCAACAGCGAAGTAACAGTGAGACCAGTGCCACTATGGATAGATCACAGGGCGTAACAGAAGGTAAGCGATATATCCATACAAGAAGTCAATGAATCAATCAACAGCCTGAAGAATTGGAAAGCACCTGGTACAGATGGAATACCAGCCGAACTAATAAAATATGGTGGAGAGGTGATACACCAAGCAATATATGAGGTATGACAAAAAATATGGAAAGATGAAAAACTACCAGAAGAATGGAACAAGGCCATCGTTGTCCCACTACACAAGAAAGGTCACAAACTCAACTATAATAACTACAGAGGAATATTACTGCTGAACACGATATATAAAGTTTTCTCAAAGATACTCTTAAAAAAGTTACAACCATTTGCTGATGAATGTATAGGGAAGTACCAATGAGGATTTCAAAAAGTAAAATCGACAATAGATCAATTGTCAGTAATTGGGCAGATTATAGAGAAAACATTTGAATACAAACAAAATGTGTGGCATGTATTTATTGATTTCAAAAATTTATATGACAGCATTCATCGGAAAAGTTTCTATAATATAATGTACGAATTTGGAATTCCAAGTAAGCTTATTTCCCTGACAAAAGTGTATTTGAATGAAATAAAAATGAAACAAAATATCAAGTAAGAGTCGACAATGTACTATCCGAAGAATTCCAAGTTATTACCGGTTTAAAGCAAGGAGATGCCCTTTCACCACTTTTGTTTAATATTGCGCTAGAGAAAGTTATCAATCAACAATCATGCCGGCAATGTGGTGATTCAAGGACATACATTTGAGAAAGTGAACAAATTTACGTATTTGGGGGCTACATCAGTGGTAATAATGACTGGTCCATCGAATTAAACAACCGAATCATCAAGGCAGAAAGAGCATCATTCTCGTTAACCAAATACCTCAAATCTAAATTGTTTTCTAGAAGAACCAAAGTGCATCTCTACACGGCGATAATTAGACCAACTCTAATATATGGATGTGAGGTATGGCCATTAACAAACCAAATGGAACAAAAACTGATATCTTTTGAAAACAAAATACTGCAACAAATATCTGTGGGCCAGTATATGACAACGAACTAGGATGCTGGCGTAGAAGAAGGAATAAAGAGATTCGAGAATTGACAGGAGTTCCAATCAACAAAACCAGGATAATCAACTTTGTAAAAGCACAAAGAATCAAATGGTTTGGGCATGTGATGAGAAGATCAAACTCAGAGTACCCAAAAACGGCAGTCGAATGGAAACCCATAGGGAAGAGACCAAGAGGACGTCCAAAGAAGCGATAGATAGATGGAATAAAGCAGAACTTAGAGAAATTATGGACACCAAATTGGGAAGAAAAAGTACAAAATCGAGAAGAGTGGAAAGAGGTATCGGTGGCGGTAAAAACTCTTGAAGAGTTGTGATGCCAGAAAAAAAATATATATATATATTATACCTATTATTTATAAATATATATAAAATTAAAAAAATGTAAATACTCGTGTAAAATAAAAATAAATATAGGTATATCATAAAAAATGTTCTTTATCTTCTTCTCATTCACATTCTCTCACAACTATTCGGGGTTGACCACTCTTGTCCTTCACTTCCAATTAACTCTATCAACCGCATCTTCTTAACGGCAACAGCTAACAATATTGGTCTTCTATTAACGCTCCAATGCGCCGTCATAATCAACTTATATATTAAGCATTATGTATTCATATACCATGTGAATATTAATTTTAAAATGTATATAGTATATATATTTTTTAATAATATGCTTACTTATATTATTTATATACATACATTAATTATATATATATATATATATATGTATAAGGAAAATGAAGAAGTGAAGGTGCAAACCTGAACAATAAACATGTTATACGAGTATATATTATATACACTTTAAAAAAAAAAAATGTGAAATGTTAAAATTGGCCAGTCTAAAAGTTCGCACACCCGAAAAATAAATCAAAATGACGCCCCCTCCCCTGACTTACCCCATCCTTCCTCATATCACTCGCCACCATCCCCCCACCTCTTTTTCAGTCTTCTTCTCCCCTCTGTCAATTAACATATATTTCCTATACTAATCTCACTGCCTCTACCTCTGTCTCTTCTCTCTTTAATACATCCCCGAGCCATCTCAATCTATTTTCCGACATTATGTCAACTGTCGAAGCTATATAATTTACCTATGAACCTAATAGGAATTCTTTTATCACACAAAATACTTGATGCTTCTCTCTACTCCGTCTATCCACACTTGATCCTTTGTTTCATATCCTCTTCGAATATCTCATCTCTCTGTACAACGGACCCTAAATTCTTGAACCTTTCAACCTCTCCCACTACATCTTCACTCAACTCTATTTTTTGCCTTGCTCTATTCACTCTGTGTATATATATTTAAAAAAAAACAATTATATATATATTTGTATTATATATATATATATATATAAATGTATAAATATAATATATAGGTATAGAAAAAGAAGTCCAGATTATTCAAAATAGATTATAGGTAGGTAACAAATATTTTTGACAATAAGTCATAGTCATGTATATATTGATATATTGTAATTTTTTATAATATATATTTATTTTTACTATTATTTATAATCGGTAGTATAATATTCATTAACGTACTAGTTTGGCGTCGTCTAACTTGAGTCGTGGTCTTTTCTGTAGTAGCTGATACAATACGAGAAATTACTTTCTCTAGAAGTGGACATTCGGTCAATGCGTTAATGATTTGTCGGCAATGCGGACACGTTCGGCGATTGTTTAACCAGTCATTGAGGCATTTCATACAAAAAATGTGTCCACATTTTACAGATTTTATCGGCTATAAAAAAATGATGATAAAATATAAAATAACATAACAGTAAGTAGGTACTTTTTTAATTGGTAAGTACGGAATAATTATTGAATAATGTTAAATTAAGAACAATTGTATATACCTATTATTATACAGTTGTTTTTATTTAAATATAAAATTACTACAGGATAAATTGCCGGACAACCTTTCTTTTTTAAGGAATTTATTTTTTTTATTTTTTTTATGCATATATAGACTTTTACTTGCCCATTGCCCTCGTATCAAGCAATTTTTTTTTAAATTCATTTAAATATTAATATCAGATAAGCATTATATATTAAGTAGGTGTATGACATAATATTTAAATAACTGATATGAAAAAAATTGACAACGAAATGTGTGAAAAAGTAATATTTTAGTAAACTGGATATTATTATGGTGAAATTAAGTATTTTATTCCGTCTGTGAAACATGTAATGTCGTTCTACAATATACGGTGTTTTATGTGGTACGTACCCTATAATAAAATATATTATAATATGTATCAGTACTGTAATATGCGTTATACACGTAATATGTGTACCTATAACGCTAATATTATGTACCTAACAAGTCCATTATTTTCAGAAAACCACCACAGATCTGAGGTCTTATTGAATCGCTTAATACAATATGATGCAATGTGCCTGTGTTAAATGTATCTTATACTACCGAACTCCATAGGAGGCCTTATATACAGTAAAATTATGCGGAACATGATATTTATTTTGTGGGAGACGACGTACGTATTCAATTCAGCATTTAATAACAAGTTGAGCTCGTTGCAAATACTTGTGATAAAATACCATTGTAATATTCACAAATATGCATATTTTCTATATTATTTATCGAGAAAACACGTAAATTATGTTAAAATTGCATATAAGTACCTACGCCCCTACACTTTACCTATATATATACAGTTGTCAGAACCTCTGATTTGGTTACATATTGTCACTATTGTAAAATTATTATCATAAGAATTCCGAAACGTATATTTAATATTTGCAAATGTATGAATTATTTCATTCTCGATATGCAGTATAATCATTTGGAATCAATCGTACCACATCGTCGGGAAACTGGCAAAAAATATGAAAACTCGCCAAAATAGGAAAAAAATATATTCGTTTGCAAATAATAAAACCCAATTTACGATATGGTATTAATTGGGATTAAATAATTGTTGTTTGATTAATCAAATCGAACCAAAAACACGTATATGGTGAAAGAGTAATTTTTTTTATACTTCTTTCACCCACTTCTACAAAAATTTTCCTATGCACAACGTGAAAATGTCTCTTTGTTTTGTATTGTACATTGTTTTATACATCACAAGAAAAACATATTAATATCTTGAAGTTCTATGCAAATGCCAAAATACATATGTATGTATTCATATAGCAAAAATATTAATAAACAACTTTTAAATTAGGTAGATATATACAAAATAAGCAACTTCAAAAACTGCAACCATTTTAAATAAAAAAAAATACTCTACTTATAAGAAATACAAAACATATTCGTAAATTATAGATTCTTTATTTTTATATTTTTCTAGAAACTACATTTCAGGTAGAAGGACTATAGTAAGATTTTAGGGGCAAAGCGATTTTTCTATAAAAAATTAATTTTAGTTGATATTTTAGATATTTTCAAATTATCATTTTTCACCTGGGCCCTTTCTGGTCTTCTGACTCCATCCATAAAAAAAAAATTAATGTATTTTTAATTTTAATATAGGTAGTTAAATAATATGGTATTATTATAACTAAATACGAAATAACTAATAATAATATATTACTTTTTTATTCCTAAATCAATTTCTCCTACTCGAATAAATTACTTCTATTCGCTTTGTCATTAACAATTGATGTTATACTATAATTTTATTTTTGCAATTCCTTTTTAGTTTTTACTATCGATTCCTTTAACCCAGATTCACAATCATATCTTCACAATACTCTCCAATATTTTCTCTTCTTATTAATTCTCTTGTCCACCAACTCACTACTTTCAATAAAAGGGTACCTTTTCTGTGGATGCTCTGCCTCGTTGGTTTTTTAAGTAGTACAAACACGATGGCCTTTTCCACTAAACAATTTTTACATTTTTTTCCATTCCTTCTTTTTGATCGACTACCCATTCCATATAAGCTTTTCTGGCTATCTAAATTTGTTCTCTACCACTCAATTACACTGCCTGACATATAAAGTATTTTATCAATCATTTCTCGCTGACCTTGGTTCTGGGGTCTCTCCATAACCAGGCACGTAATTGTAGCTCATTTTTGACAACGTCTTGGACGTAGGTTCTTCTCTTCTTTCTTCTCATCCAATATATTACCTTTACACACTCTTCATCCTGATGAATTCCTATACAATATCGACTTTATTTGTTCTCTTTCTTGTCATAAAATGTGTTACTTTCTCATTTATATTATTTTGGTTATATTTTTCTCCGTATAATCTGCTTATTCTCAATTCCCATTCTCCTCGTGAACCATATTTATGCTTGAAGGCTTATTAAAGACCTATTTATTATTATTGCTGTTTTTTTTTTAAACTATTTGTTGTTATTATTTCATTATTTTTGTTTTGATATATATCAAACATTGAAATATTTATTAATAACTGTGCTGTAATATTTCGTCCAAAATAAAGGAACTTATTTGAAAATATATTATACATGTACAATGTACATATCCTATATGTGTAATATACGAATCCCTTAAAAAATAACTCCGAAACCCCCCCCCCCCCCCGAGAAAAAATAACCACGGAAATAATGTATCTACTAAAATGTAATAAATATTTAATTAAATTTTAGTTGTAGGTATATATACATATTTATAAATAATTCTACAAGTGACTCAACACAAAAATATGGTAGGTAAAATAGCCTATGTAATAAAATAACCTATGTAGTTTAATAATTTTTAATATTAGTTAAATAATATAGGTAAAGTTATAATTTTGGGTATCATATTACGTTCTAATTTATGCGTAAAAAATGTCCTAATGCGTCCTTATATTGATATTATATATTCTATTTAATATTATTTATTATTTTCATTATTTACGGTCTTATCACAAGATGTATTTATCAAATGTGTATCGGCCAACTGCTAATTAGCTTGGAATCTCGATTTTCCGCTGAAATTTAAACACACCACATATAAAATGATATGTGTATAGTAATTTACACATAGGTTTATTATTAGATAGAAAGGTGTGAAATTGCACACGGTGCCATGAGCGTTTTATCAATTGTAACTCTCATTTTTAAAATGTCGATAATATTCAATAACAATCTTTAGATATTATGGATTTACTAGAATTGTACCAATGCGTGAATACGTCCTAGCCATAAGCGTGTCCAGACTTTCTTCGCAGGTCATGCACTTACCCTCCCCCTCCCCAAAAAAAAAAAAAAAAAATCAACATTTTTTTTTATCATTTTTCTCTCATAATCAAGTAATTAATTGTTTCGAAATTCAAAGTACTAAATTCTGAATATATAAAAATGAAAAACATTAGTGACTTAAGTCTTTCATGAGCCATTGTGCTGCAAAGTTTTATTTTCACGATGGCCAATTTTGAAAATGCACGTTCGCACG